>VDFB02273789.1:342758-410539 GCA_007258455.2 Sequoia sempervirens
TCACCTAATAATAGTATTCCACAAAAAAATAAAAAATAAAATAAAATACTCCTATTTTTTGGTTGATGTTGTTTGCTCTTACACCCTAGGATGCTCTTGCATCATAACTTATTTCAGGACCTACATTTTTCATGATTCTTGTAACATATTGGAAAGGTATTTCATTGCTCTTCATAACTCTCAATGATTTTTTTCTAAATTGAACCCCAAGTGTACCTTATATTTAGATTTTCATTATTTCACATTCTGGTTAATTACTTGGAAATTTTTTGTTTGCATGAGATGAATTGATTTGAGTTGTTCTATATGTATTTATAAGATGTAATTTTTGAGAAATTTTAGCATCTTTTGAATGCACTTTTTAATTTGTAGATGCATTGAGATAAGTGCTACTATTATACATGCTTTTTAAGAATTTTCCACATCATGTTGTGTCATATTTTATACTTGTACTCCTTTATAAAGTTTCATAGACATTTATTATGTGCACTTTATTATTTACAATCACAACCTTGTCTACCTTCATGCATGTGTGCCTTGTTTTGTGTACACCCCTTTTCAATTGAAAGTATTATCTTGTGCATATTCTAATGATGTTTCTTCTCCTTCATGCACTATATTGTGACACACAATTTGAATGGATCTATCATGCCTCCTACTTCTCAACGTTATGAGGGGTTTCCTATTGTTGGTGCTAATGCTTCCTTGGTTTTGATCTAGAGTGAGCTATGTATACAATTTTTTTTCATATGTATTAGGTATATGGAAGGACTTGTTACCCATACATTTTGGTAAGGTGGAACACTTACAATATAAACACACTTGCATTCCTATTTTGAGGAGGTGACCTTCCATCTTCAATTGATTAGTTTCTTTGGACTATTGACACCTATGTTTTTGAATTGTAGTTTTCTTTTGTATTGGTTGAGAAGTGTCTTTAGGGTTACTCTTGTAGATTGATGTGTCAAATGTATCTTCAACTATCAGATTGTTACCTTGGTTTGACATATTATCATTTATTGGGAAGTGTCATTGGGGTCACTCGTGTAGATTTTTTTCTTCTTGGTCCTGATCATCATCATAATTTTAGAGGAGGTTATTTAGTTCCAACACTATAGTAGTCATCCTTCAACAATTGTTTGCAACTTCTTCATGCTTCAGTAGTGTTCTTCATGTTCCTACTCTTTTTGGGGCATTTTTTGAAGGATCTTTAGTCCTTCATGTCTTTCTCTCTTTTTGAGAGGAGTTTTTCCCATGAGGTTTTCTCCTTTTTTCTCCTCATTTGTACATGAGTACCTCATTGGGCCTAGCTAGTTGTCGTGACCCATCCTTTTTATTTTTTGCATTAGTTATTTGGAGAATTTAGCTTCTCCGTAAGTTGCACTTATGGAGGTTTTAGAGTAAAAGGATATTTACCCAATTAATTATTTAATTACTTAGGTCCCTTTTCACACTAGCTACTTAAGCTTGTGTAGGTCATTCATACTTTTTTTTATTAAGTCATAAGATTGGGACACATGTCATGATCTATTTTTATCCTCACCCAGGGTTTATCTAGGGTTTATTTTTATCATTTTACTTTTTCATTTTATAAGGATTCAGTAATGTATCATTCATTATCCAAGAAGATTGATAATGACTTATGATTTTTTGGATCAATAGCTCTTGGCCTCCATAGCTTTTCTTTTTCTCTCTTTTTGTGATATGTGTTTGATTATAGGTGATTCTTGGGATCTATAAGGATAAGAAATCAACTCCAACAAATTATTCCAACTTAATCAATTAATTAATCTATTATTATTATTTAATTAATTAAGACTAATTAATGCCTCTTAATGTTTCTTATATTTTTGTTATCCACATCATCATTAATCCTTAGGATTTTCATCCTAGCCCTTTAATATCTCTACATGGATTAAAATATAACCCATCCACCATCTAACATATGTCCCCACTTCACGATCATATATGTGTGAGCATACCAACTTAGCCCACTTTTTTCTCACACATGTGAAAACATGCTAACTTAGAGTTAAGATAGCTCTCCACATCAGCCCACTTCATGCTTACACATTTGTGAGGATGCAAAATTGGAGGCATGGTAATCCTCCACCTCACCCCTTGACCTTGACTCATATCCACCTATTTTCTCACACATGCCACCTTGCTCACATGTGCGAGAATGCTTATCCTCCACATCAAATGCAACTTTCCCTCTTATTTAATCCTAAATCTTGATCAAATCCCATCCTTTGATATTAGATCTCCCTCTCCCTTATGACACTTTTCATAATAATATGACTTCAATCTATGTGGCTTTATTCTTAGTCCTCTATTCAACATAACATCTTGACCTTCCATTTTTCTCTTGGAAAATATATTTAATGAGGAGTTTGTCCTACCATTTTATCATCCATTTTTTGTGATAATGTTATGTAGTCCATTTGAGTAATAAAATGGGAAATAACATCCACATATCACACTTCAATCATTGGAGAAAATAACACTTGCAATTAGTTTTACTTTTTTATTTTATTTTTTTAATTATATTTTCATGCTCTATTTAAAGTTTATAATAGTTTAGGATATGAATCTCTTATTTTTTAATTTACTTCTCACTTCGATTTATAATCTATTGTATATATTATTGTGGCTCTGCTAGGGAATAATACACTTATGCCTCATTTAACCTTGGTGCCTGTGAATTTTAGTGATTTAATATTGTAGGTTTTTTCTTCTTTTAGGTGTTTTTAGTGGTCAATTTTTCTATGAGTCTCTTAGTATGGAATGGACATTATTGTTGCATCTAGAGAGGTCAAGAGACTAATTTGACATATATTTTTCTATATTTTGGTTATAAAAAAATACAATAATTGGAAGGGGTTACAATTTTTTTGATCATACATAATCCATACAAAAATATGGAACCCATATGACCATACAATTTGTACCATATAGACTAAATTGCACACCTATAGATGAGGCGAAGGAAACACATTGGTTTGAATATATACATGGAAATTTTAGCAAAGGTCTTTATTTTTTAACATACACATAAATTATTTAAGCTATTAGTCATATTACTTGATCATGGAAATACTATAGTATTAAACTCAACATGAGATAGTACATGCTTTATTGTCCTATATTTTTATCCCCATGGATAGAGTACACATTATAGTGGGAAACATAAGAGTACCCAAAAGATAAACTTAAAAACCTTTATCACATACCTCATATGTATAGAAAATTTATAACCATCTCTCTAATTCTCTCTATCTCACCTCTCTCTCCCTCTCTCCCTCCCTCCCTCCCTCCCTCTCCCTCCCTCCCTCCTTCCCTCTCTACTTCTCTCTATCTCCCACTCCCTCTCTTTTACCACTTCTATCCCTCTACAATTAATTTCTCTATCCTACCTCTCCTCCATCTCTCCTCCTCTCCACTCTCTCTCTCTACCTCCCATCTCCATCTCCTCTACCTACTTCTATCTCATAACTCCTACTTCACTCTCTCTACCTATCTCTCTCCCTTCTATCTACTAATCTCTCCATCACTCCCTACCAGCTTCTTTTATTCTCCTCACTATCTACTCTATCTCTCTCTTCTATCTCTCTCCCTCCCCCTCTTTTCTTTTCTCTCCTCTCCTCTCTACCTACCCCTCTCTCTCTAATGCTTATCTCACCTATCTCCTCCCTCCCTACTCCTCTCTCCCTCCCTCTCCCTCTCTCTTTCTACTTCTCTCTCCATATCCCCCTCTCTTTTATGTTGCTTTCTCTCACCTCTCCATCATCACCACTCCATCCATGTCTCCTTCCCTCTCTACTTCTCTAGATATATCCCCTCTCTACTACTCTTTCTCTTGTTTGATCCTTCCCTTTCTACTTCTCTCTATCTCACCACTCTTTCTCTCTCCATTTGTCTATCTCACCATACTTCTATTTCTATTCACTCTATCCCTCTTTTACTCTCCCTCCTTCCCTCCCCCTCTCTCCCCAATCTCCCTCCTCTCTCTCTCTCTCTCTCTCACACCTCTCTCTCTCTTTCTCTCTATCTCACTCCTCTCCTCCTCTCCCTCCCTACCTCTCCCTCCCTCTCTCCTTCCCTCTCTAATTTTCTCTATCTCCCCTCACCCTCTCTCTACATACCTCTCTCTTTGTTTCTCTCTCTCACCTCTCTCTCTCTCCATCCCTACCTCTCCCTCCATCTCTCCATGCCTACCTCTCCTTCCATTTTCTCTATCTCCCCTCACCCTCTCTCTACATACCTCTCTCTTTGTTTCTCTCTCTCACCTCTCTCTCTCTCCATCCCTACCTCTCCCTCCATCTCTCCATGCCTACCTCTCCTTCCATATCTCCTTCCCTACCACTCTCTCTACCTACCTCTCTACCTCTCTACATCATTCTCTCCTCTCCCTCTCTCTACCTACCACTCTCTCTTCAAGGATGAAGGGCTCATAATAGATGAGAGCTCTCAAATGAGAGGGATTTTGAAAGTGTCAAGAAGGGATTAATTGCAAAGGGTGGCTAGGGAGGTTAATGATGTGGATTGTACAAGAAAGAGGAGGATCTTGGGAGGATTTCTAAAAAGAGAAAAATTTATCTTGTTACATACGCCTCCAAGGGATATGAGGAATTTAAATTTAAAATTTATTGAAAATAGGAAGATTGCCCCATGCTTGGCCATACTTTAGTAACACTTGGTATAAGTGCATTTATGGGGATTAAGAAAAAGATGTGGAGGATGATGGAGGCCCATGCATGCTCAAACATGTGTGAATACTGAAGAAGGTTAGGACACTTGTCACATGATAGCAAGTTCGAGGATTGAAGGGAATATTAAATTAAGGAAAATGTTAATGAGAATTAAGGAGAATTAACTAATTAATTATATTTATAAGAATCATTGAGTGGGGGCTATAGTTGAGTTAATTAAATTAATCAACCTTAAGAAGAAAGGGGAGATACAGTTAATTAGTTATGGGGGTGAGCAATAATAAATTATTTAAATAATTTTAAAATTATGATGACTTAGGGGAATAATTAATTAAATATTTATTAAATTAATTTTTAGTATAAGATCAATTTTAGGGCATGTACTTATCGTAGCATACCAAGGATGGAAAGAAAAAAGGCCCCTTTAATTGAAAAGGTGATAGACTAGTAGTTTCAAGAGACAACAATAAATCAGTTTTTAATTTGGTTTATAGTTGTCAATATAGATATCCACTTGTCCAATCAATTCAACTTCAACTTAGCACTAAGATTTTTAGCAAGTCCCATTGTAGGTTATCATTAAGGTCAAATATTAAAAAATAGATAATACAATTATGTGGTAACATTATACATAACTTCTATAGTATTTTGTTTAACAACACATATATACCAAATATTGTCCTATAGAAGCTTGGTTGAAGCCTAAGATAACTTGAAGGTGCCCCATAGAATATAGTGTAGGTGGCTTAGCATACATAAATAACATTATCCTTCTTGTAGTACTCCTAAGAAAATAAGTTAACATGAAGCAACCAAGCAACAAATACACGAAGATTGAAAAAAACTAAAAATATAACCTACTATTGCTTTTGGTGATGTACGATATCTTATGGACCCAAATGGATATGTATAATATTGGATGTTAAATATGAGGCTAGTTGGAATAAATCTAAGAAATTTATTATTTATGACTAGTTGATTGCTAAGGCATACAATATGTGGTCAAGTCAAAAATACTTTTAAAGACTTTTTTTATAGAATCATGTGTTATTTATTTTGTTTATTTTAAAATATTACATTAGGATGTCTAACCAATTTAAAAGGGCCTTACGAGTGCATAAATTTTTATTTTTATTTTTTTACATACTTTGTATTGTTGTCAATAGGAAACTAACAAAGAGTTGACGTGATCACAAATGATAATAATTTATCTAGGGTCACATGCCATAGCAAGTTGAGGTTTCCCGACAATGAAACATGTATTCTTCCTTTTGGTCCTATATAATATGAATTAAACGTGAATAATCTCAACAAATATCAACAATACAAGTTTATTTTGGCTTAGGTACTTTGAAAGATATTGAGAAAGAGTATGGAGTTAGTTTCACCTAGATTCTTGGTGTCAAGAGTCCAGATTTATTAAGGATCAAAGGATTGATTTAAAAGGCTAGAAGTTGTTCTCCTAGAATGTTAATGGTGTGTCCTTGTTTAAGGAATGTGGTAATAAATTTAAAACAAGAAAATGAATAGGTCTCTTCCCATTCAAATATCAACAAAGGACTTGAATGAGTTTTCTTATATAAGGAATATGGTGAAAAATTTGGGAAGAGACAATGACTATAATTTATTGAAAAAGAAGGCTCTTCTTGGAGCAATTATGGGTATTTTATCTAGCAACAAAGGGCATATCAATAACTCAATTAATAATAAGTGGTAGTGCATTAGTAAATTTTAGTCCAAAATTATAAAAAGTAATTTTTTTATAAGATTGTAATGTTAAGAGAAAAGTGTCAATCATCTAATAATATGAGCATTACCATGTAGCTATGAGTAGAGGTTATATTCTTATGTAACATAGAATCATTTTGAACTATGCTAATTATGCATTCAACTTGTAACTTCATTTAATTAAATCAATTTACAACTCATTTTTATTTTCTATTATATTAAAAGGCTTAACAAGGGACTACACACTTACAAAATCCAAGAGGCATATACACAAAAAGACCCTATAAAGGAATCCTCACAAATAGCAAGATAAACAACATAGGAACAACAAAGTAGAAAAAATTACATAAGATGCTAAACCATGTCTTGGTCCTTAGAATCATGTGAAGCTTGGCTTCTAAAGTCTAAATCTCCATTGGTGTCATCTACCATAGAATTTCCTTTCTTGGATTGGCCTTTCTTCCTTTCTTCCTACATAATCTTCATACTAGTAATTGTGTATTTAAGGCTTGGATTGCTCAATTTTAACATGTTGTAACATAGTCCTCCAACTCACTAAATTTTCTTTTCATAGAGAGAACAATGACATGCAAAGCATAATTGATACAACTCATTTTTATTTTGTGTCATGAATTCTCATTTTTAGAGGTAAAAATTCCCTAGACACTTTTGTTGTGTTTATGTTAAAGTTTAGTTAGTATATTAATCAAGTCTTAATTATAAATCTTTGTAGCTTAAGCATGTGTTTTATTTTGACCATAAATTTGGAAAAATTTAAGGGTTCAAAATTTGCTAGGTAGAGAAAATAGGTTGAACCTATTTGAAGTGTGATTGTTTATGTTTTTTCATAGTTGTTTATCATATGACTATGATTAGGAATCAATCTTATAAATCACTCCTAATTCAACAATTCACGATCATAATGACAATTTTCTCAAAAATGTAACTTATTTTAATCTGTAAATTTAAAGGTATAAAGGATGGCTCAAATACTTTTTCATTCATATAGAATTTTCTCATTAGCAAACTTAAGATCTTTGATCACAATGTCAAACTAAATAACACAATTTGGATTAGTTTAACTATTTTGTGAGATATTTAAAAGGATCATTCTTGTTAATTGGCCTAATTATCTGATATTTTTTATCATTAATATTCATCAAGCCTAAACTTGATTCCATACCTTGAATGAATATCATAAAAAACATTATCAATTAATTAGATCATGAAATAGTGGTTTGAAGAGTAAATTCTTCAACCTTTTAAAGGATGTTATCCATATTGATTTTTTCTAATATCAATTGTTATTGTCTATTCATTTTATGTATTTTATTTCTCTCATATATTTCTTATGTTTTCTTCCTTAGAATGTTATTTACACTTTGCAATACCATAGTTAAGACATAAAATAACCATTTTTCCTACACTTGAGATAAGGAATAACAAGATTCATGTTGATGAATTACATAATAGAATATCAACACTTTAGAAAGTCATGGTTAGGAATATGCACCTTTTTTGGGTTGAATAATGGTTCTTGGTATTAATTCAATGCCAAGATTACAGTCTCTAGTTAAAGGTAGAACCTTGGAGTCTTGAAATACTTAATGAAGTAGAATGATCTCTTGAAGTTTTGGTCAATCTTTAGTTGTCACATATTTTGCTTCTATAAGATGCAATTGTGTCCATTTATTATAAGAACCTTTCTTGAACAATTTTTTTTCCATTTGTACTAAAAGCCATGGACAGGACTTGGAAATTGAAAGACACTATGTCCAATTATTTAAGCCATTGCACACCCAAAACTATATCTACTCCCTTAATAAGGATGACAAACATTTTTGAATCTAGTTGATAATTTCTCATTGAGGGTTTTAAATGAAGAGATTTATTTCCCATCAAGTATCATGACCTGAAAATTAGAAACTAGATATAAAACAATTGAGCTCTTTAGCTAATCTTCTATCAATAAAATTATGTATACTACCAGTATCAACCAACACTTTTATATTTTGTTTTTAAGTATTACTAATTACTTTGAGTGTTTGTGGTGTATTTGTTCCATTTAATGGTGCATTCTTAAGTTTTACATTTGGTTATTTTGTAGGTACTTCTCCCTCTTCTTCAACGTCATTATTTTGCTCACTACTAGAACACTTATGACTCCTTGACCATTTTCTATCACAAATCCAACATAGGTCATTTTCTCTTTTCTTTGTCTCTTGTTGATGAGAGAGCTTTTACTAGTTTCTCTTAAGTTAGAGAATTTTTCCATGTTTTTGTTAGGAGGATTAGTCACATTTTTGTCATTTAATCTTGATGGTTTTACCTTGTATGGACCTTTTGGTGGTGGTTTGTTTCTCAATATGCAAATATTGTTGCATATCTTTCATAACTATGTAGGGTTTCAAAAAAAAAAACATCATGTTGAATTTGGTCCTTAAGTCCACTAATGTACAATTGTAACATTTAGTAAGGTGTCACATCAGGAGCTTGAATTGATAATCTCAAATGCCACTATTATATTGAACTATAGACCTTAGTTGTTTTAAATTTTTTAGTTGGATGAAATAGCTTCCAATGCATGGTTGCTCGTAGAAGGTTGCTAAATTATTTCTAAATTCTTTCCACCTAAAAATTTGTCCTTGCTTGTCTCTCATCTTCCATCGGTACCATTGTAAGGTCATAATTTTAAATATAGTAAGACTATGTCAACCATGGCATTATCAAGTATAAAATTGTTGTTCCATGATGATGTATATTCTTGGTAGGTTTATTCTTGACTTTGAAAAGACTTGTTTGTTAGGTTTGTACCCACCTTGGTGGTTTTGTTAAGTTTTAATTCTTATAATAATTCCTTCTTAAACCTACCCAAGCCCTAATTTAAGGATGTTACAAACAAGTCAAATAATTACATGGAAGATGTTCCCTATAGGAACATTACCGTCTAATTGACTTTAATGATCAACAGTTGAGAATGTAGTAGAATGATGGTTAACCTTTGAAAAATATTTGATAGTTCGATGGACCCAATATAAAATAAATAAAAATAATATTAAAAAAATAAAATACTTTATACAAAGAAAGAAAGTAAAAAATTAGATATTCTTTCTAATTTTCCACTAGAAAATATGTTTTACATCCATATTATAAAGGTCAAAAACAAAAAACAAAAAACCATAATTATTATATTTTATAAATTAAAATAATAATGATTATATCTTACTTTAATGATTGACGGTTGAGAATGTGGTAGAATGATGACCATTGAAAAATAACGATGGTAGAATGATGGCTGACCATTGAAAAAGATCTTATCATGAAGCCAAATAAAATAAATATATATATATTAAAAAAATAAAACACTTATACAAAGAAAGAAAGCAAAAAATCAAATATTCTTTCTACATTTCCACTATAAAACAAAAAAGAAAAAAAACCATAATTATTATATTTTACAAATTAAAACAATAATTATCATATTTTACAAATTAAAATAATAACTATTATATTTTACAAATTAAAATAATAAATATTATATTTTACAAAAGTATTTTATTATTACTCAATTTACTTTATCTAATTAATCATTGAAAACAAAGAATTAGATATCATTCCTAATTTTCCTCTATAAATAGTAGATTTATATAAAGATATTGACAGTATAATTATTATATTTTAATAAAAAATATTTTACTACATTGATTTAATACAAAGAAAGAAAGCAAAGAATTAGATATTGTTTTAATTTGAGTATAAATCATATTATAAAGGCATTGAAAAAGATATAATTGTTCAATGAACTCAATATAAAATAATCAAAGAAAGAAACAAAGAAAAGAATCAGATATTCTTTCTACATTTCCACTAGAAAATATGCTTCACATTCATATTATAAAGGTCAAAAACAAAATAAAAAAAAAAAAAAAACCAAATTATTAAATTTTACAAATAAAAAAACTATTATATTTTTCAAAAACATATTTAAATGCATTGAATTTAGTTTATCAAAATGTCAAAAATTTCTTTGATTGTTTTTAATAACCATTGCTTCTTTAATATTAAAATTTGATAGTTAATTTGCAATATATATGTATATATATACAAATAAATAAATTATATTCAAATTTATAAAAAACTTGTTACATTTTATATTTTAAATTTACAATAATTAATTTAATGTTTTGAATAATACCATCATTAATAAGCACTTTTATTCCATATTCCTATGCAAAACAAACAATTACTTCAAATTGCTTTTTCTCTTAGTTCAAAGCATTTCACAGTTACATTCTACTATACTTAATGTTAAATACTAAGGCTCTATCCATACAAATTCTAAATTAACCAAAAAAACCATCATAATACCCATTGCACACCAAGATGTGATTTAGTTTACCTTAAATAAAAAGGGCAATTATGTTTTTTTTTTTAAATATTTTATAAGGTAAAATAATATTTAGTGTGAGAATTTGAAATTTCTTTTTGAACCAAAGTTTGACCTCTAAATTAAGAGTATATTTTGTGTTCAAAAATAAATCTCAAAGAACTAACCCAACCTAATATTTTATAAACTTTCCAAAAAAGTAATTATTTTTTAAAATAAAACTAGTGGAAAATCACAAAATTCAAGTAACTATCACAAAATTTATAATATGTCTAGAAACTTTATCTTATGCATACCTCAAAATCTAGATAAAAATTTGATCTAAATTAGCAATGGTTTGAAAGTTATGGCGGAAACAAAAAAAAATCAAGCTTTGATACCTTATGACATTTCTTATAAATAAATGTAAAATTTTGTAAAATATTAGACCACTTCAAGAGGGTGACCTCCTCATATTAATGTATGAATTCAATATTTGATGATTTGATAGTATGAAAGACTCCTTATAAATAAGGATAAATGTATAGGGACGCTCCTTAATTTTAATTAAAAAGGGTTATAATGTTAAGGCTAAGCATGTCATAAGTGCTTATCCATCTAATACACAATGGTATGTTGTCAAATAAGGTGGGGTGGACTTTCCCTTATCGCGTGCTGACGTGCTTATCCATTTAATGCACATGGGTATGTTGTAAATTTGGGATGAGAATCTATTTCTAGTAAACCATGATAGGACCTTTAAAATTGTTCCAGAGACAATGACATGCATGAAGATTATGATGCCTTTAGGTGCTTGGTTAAATTTTATGTGGAGAGGAGAAAAACTGAAAGTCAGTACAACATTCTGAAGGTGAATCTAATCCAACGTGGGATCAAGTCAGGGTTGCAGTGATAAAATGTTAACCCAGTAAAGGGGAGGTCACTGGTTTGATCCCAATGCTAAAATATGAATTTATGTCATGGAAAGAGACTTCCAACTTTATTTGTGAAAATGAAGTATAAGAACAGATGCTTGAATTGACTGTAAATCCTATTCCATAGTGAAAAATATGAAGAATATGACTAAAAAGGTGACAAAGCACTTAGTTAATAGTTTCAAACAAAAAAATTTAAAATGGACATCACTACACCTTTGAATATAATTTGTTCATCAATCAACAACAAATTCCACATAATAAGACTAATTCATAATTCACAGACAAAACACATTCACAGTAATAAAAACACAGACTGTCGAAATTCATGGTTTGTCTCTTTCATTAAATATAAATACATTCACAGACAAAATCCATACTCAGTAATAAAAACACAGACTGTCGAAATTCATGATTTATCTCTTTCATTAAATATAAATACGGACGAATGCTGCTTTGAAAATATGTTTATATCTTTACTTGAGAAATCTAAATAGCTTTAAATAAAAACTGTTAAGCATGGTTGTTCAAGAGGGCTGTAACAGCAGCTCTATCTGGCAGTGCAGGGATTGCACCCTTTTCTGTTGTTGCTATGGCACCAGCACCATTGGCAAAAAGCAGTACATCCCTCAATCTCTTCTCATCCTGTCAATGCAATGAAATTGATTAGTCAAGCAGAAATATAAATAATGAAAACATGCTAGTCTTTCCATGCAAGAGAAGGATTGTAGAAGTTCATACTAGGACATGGTAAACATGTTAGTGCATACATGGGACATTTATACATATATTTTACAGAGGACGAAAATGTGAAGGGGATATTTAAGAATAGCATGCCAGATATACCAGGTAAACTATAAGAAGGAATGTAAAAGATAATACTAGGTAAAATATAAGAAAGAATGTAAAAGGGAACCTGATTCCTGCTAATAACATCTTAGACAAGATAAACTTCAAACATATTTTACTAAATGATGCAGAGAAAATATTCTTGCATTTTGTAAAGATTGGTTGTAGATTTCTAATCAAGTTTAAAGATAAAGTGAAAGGAGACATTAAAAGAACATTGAAATTCTTAATATCGAGAGGTTAAAAACCTGACCATCCTTATGCAAAGGTACAAAAGAGATGTGTATTAGTCTTTACTTGTACAGGTCATGAAGCAAATACATAGTGGAGTTTTGTGGACTAGAGTTACCTCAAGTAATGAAAAATCTTTCACCAGCTCTGTAAGAAATGCCCCAACATATGCATCACCAGCACCAGTTGTATCAACTGTGTCCACTGCTAATCCATTTATTTTGCCCCGAAAGTCCTGTATTAAGAGAAAATGATAAAAAAAGAGCTAGATCATAAATATTGTAGCAAGAAAAGTTAGTAACATCAAGCATCATTAAAAACAGCAGCAACAGCATGAATGAAATAAAAAACACACAAATATGACAAAGCATGATATGTATTCCCGTTAAGGGGTTCCATAGCTTGAAGATCTAATTCAAAAAGGAGAGAATGATGTCAAAGTGAAGTCTCTTGGTCCTCTCCCCCTAAAGGTTTTATTAAATTGAATTTTGATGGGACAGCATAAGGCAACTGAGGTGGTTTTGTGATTTGCAACTGACCAGGAGAGCTGCTATACAGTGGTGCTCTTTTTCTGGGTGTTTGCACTAACAATGAAGTGGAATGGAAAGCCCTACTAGTAGGGCTAGGAGCTTCTAAGTGACAAAATTCAAAGCAATCGATAGTGGAAGGGGATTCAATGATTGTAATTAATGCAAAGATCAAGGAAAAAAAGTCCAAGTTGGTAATTGAATAGGTATATAGAGGAGGCTCTAAATCTGAAACAATTCTTTGTCTCTATCAGGTTTGCTCATTACAAAAGGAATTTGAATATTGCGGCAGATTATTTGGCCAATGAAGGAGTGCAACAAGCACCAACTACAGCAATATACATCACACTGTGAATACTTGGCCAAATTTGGAAAATAAAAATAAAAATCATTCATTTAAATTTTAAACCTTCCTAGGTGTTGGGGGTGTTTTCGTGTCTATGGGATGCGTTTCTATAGGTTCTTTGTTTGGTTATGGAGCAGGATTCGAGCTGATGTAATGACGGTTGGAGACAAGTATGGTTAACGTAATTCTTTTAAGGTAGCAATGAAGGGTGATGGTGGCATGATAAGGCTTACAGTAATTGGTGGAACAAGTATTTATGGCAGGGATTTACTGAAGATAGTTTTTTGGTTTAGCTCATGGGAACAATCTCAAAGTTTATCTAGCTCATTTGATTTCATGCCATGTTGGTTACATATGAACGTAAGCCTAAGATCGTGGGGCATATGAAGATAGAAAGTTTGCATCAGGGCAGTGCTCAGGTAGAATAGATTATGATTAGACATTGCAGGGTAATTTTATGGCTTGCAGCCAGGTAGTGATTAGGTGTCTTTTGGCTATATAGTTTGGCTCAGGGTATCTTCTCTTCATCAGCGTATGTGGTATTTGTAAGGAACTGGTGTCATCTCTAGTCTAGTTCATTGCCTTGATATGGAAAGCCAACTACAGGTAGGTCGCAACAGAGTCTTATGATCATAGGGTGGCATATTGGATTGACGGTTACAATGCATTTTTTTTGCTTGCAGGGATCAAGCCATGCTAGCGTGTCAAAATTGTCTTGGGAAATCAGACACTGGTGGATGTTAACCACTCCAAAGTGGCTATCTGAGAGCCTTTCATCACACTTATCTAGGGTATCTTCTCTTCATCAGCATATGTGGTATTTGTAAGGAACTGGTGTCATCTCTAGTCTAGTTCATTGCCTTGATATGGAAAGCCAACTACAGGTAGGTCGCAACAGAGTCTTATGATCATAGGGTGGCATATTGGATTGACGGTTACAATGCATTTTTTTTGCTTGCAGGGATCAAGCCATGCTAGCGTGTCAAAATTGTTTTGGGAAATCAGACACTGGTGGAAGTTAACCACTGCAAAGTGGCTATCTGAGAGCCTTTCATCACACTTATCTAGCTCTTCGCAATTTGGAAGCTGGTGCAGAGGTGCAAGCTATAAAAATAGAGGGTGTTGGCTCAACGTCTTCCCCCTCTCAGTAGGGGAATTCATCAAGTTTTAGACATGAGATGCAAACTGAAATTCGGATACTAAAAGCATACTATGGAGACGGTCATTATTTTTGTGGGCACTTGGAGATTGGTAGTGATCACACTATTCCATTCCTCTATTCATCGTTCTGGACATCATTTAGAGATTTGCTATTGTGTTCAATTCCTAATGTTGGCTGGCAATCATAGGGGTTTGATGGGTAACAAAAATGTATCATGGGTGGAGGTTGTAGATAGCGGGCAAGCCCACCATGGTGGCAAAAAGTGGTGGGGTGTGGTGAAGCGGTTTGTGCCTCTAATTTTATAACCATATTTTGTTTTCAGGTCTTTCTCTAGCTTGTTTTGGTCTTTCCCATTTTGTGAGTGATCTAGGATTCAATTAGCTGGTGGTTGTGCTAGTGTAGTTTGGAAATATGTAAGCTTTTGATAGTTGGTGGTAGGTTTTGGTAGCTGTTATCTTGTTAGTATTTCGTTTGGACTATGGTAATATTCTTTATCAAGGGCGGGAACCCCTACAGAACCCACTAATCTATCTTAAAAAACCAAAGCATGATATGTAATTAAAGGTACTAACCTTGGTGTAGTATCTGCAACCTTTTTCTCCCTCAGTTACAAGCAGTAACTTGAGTCCTGGACGCAGTAGGGTCTCAATTACTTCATCTTTTTCATAGTCTCCTCCATCTGTAAGGAATGCTACTTCATCATCACTGACCTGTAGAAACAAAATACTTTAATAATAAATGTGCAAAAAAGGCAGAGACAGGAAAATGAAGAAAAATTTCAATGTGAAAAGAGTAAATAGTTGTAGCATTTCCTTTTTAATGTATCAAATCAATTTCTCTATTGAGATACCCTGGACAAAACTAAAAGAACTAGTACCTTAATCACATCAGCCTCATCCCAGATACTGAAGATGGCTTTCCGAGCTTCCGCAGGAGATGACCATAATGGCAATCTCACATTAGGATCATATGATAGGAGAGCACCAGCATCTTTTGCTATTTTCATGGCTGCAAGATGAGCTGTTCTGCATGGCTCTGTAATCAAACTTATTGATCCATAATGAAAAATCCTAGCCTGCATACAAAACCAATCTGTGTAAGGAGAACCGTTTCTGAGAGACAATTAATTACCTAAGGCTTCCATCAACAGAAAAAGAATTCCAAAATAGCTCCAGTTTTCATAATAAGGGGAACCAACAGATAGGACTTAAGATATTTCTTACTAAGCACATACCTGTTGGATCAGATCTTTATCAAGCTCATCCTCAGTCAAGAGCATGTCAGCACTGGGATTACGATAGAACATGAACTCGCGTTCACCATCGCTACGCAATGTTACAAATGCAAGTGCCGTTCGAGCATTGCTATCAAACAAAAAACCCTTGTCGATTACACCATTTTCCTTTAAAATGGCCGCCAACATATGCCCAAATTCATCATCACCAACCTGCCACAAATGAAATTGGTTCAATTGTATTGCTCATTTACCATCAAAAAAGAGAGAAGCTGTAGCAAAATTTGTCGGTCCTTTTGCGAATAGATGAAAGTGGAGATTACAGGCGTCAGGTAGGATTACCTTTAAATAGTAAAAACAAGCTAGGTTTTCTATACCATGACAAATGAATAGCAGATAAGAAAAGACAAAGAAAGAAAACCATAATATTACCTGTAAAAATAGAGCAAAATAATTTTAAAAAACTACTAATTTTAGTATTTTATTCATGTACGAGGATTTATGTTAAAATATACAGTAGATGTCTTAAATATGGTGACTCTGTACCTTTTTAACTAAAGTAAAAAAAATTGTTCAGTCTATCAATGCTGTATTTTTTGGCCTCTGAAAATAAGGCAGACTAATTATATTCTATATTTTTCAGCCTCTAAGTATAAAAATAAGCTCTATATATCGAAACCATTTTTCATAAGCTTTCAAAATATAGTTATTATAAATAAATTGGAAGTTTTTTGAATTAGGATATGATTCTATTGAGGGGGACTTTATAAAATATTTTAGAGCTGAAAAAATTTAGGAGCATTTTAGAAACAAGTGGTTTCGTAGATTTATAGTAATGAATAAGATTTATAGTTAAGCTCGGAAATTTTAAGCAGTTCATGATTTGTAACAGTTAATGCTAAAATTAACTGAAGTACTTTTTTAACAATAATTAATGTTAAAATATGTAGATGTATAATATGTAACAAAAACATCTTCTAATTAGGAGAGAAGAACCAATAATTGAGCATGTTTTAATAGCTGTGGTAGCATTTGTTGATTTAATGTCCAATATCTTTGATAGCATTGAGATCTCTCATTTCATAAACATAGATCCTTAAACCCCTTCCATAAAACCGCATCCTATGGACAAAACCCAAGAAAAATGTTTTCCAATTTATAATTAAAGTGTAGTATAGGTACAATACCTTCCCAATGAATGCTGCATGACCTCCAAGCCTAGCTATACCTACAGCAACATTTGCTGGTGCACCCCCAGGGGCCTTCTTAAAGGCCGGTGCCACGGCCAAGGAAACACCAGAGACTGTTGGAACAAAATCAATGAGCATCTCTCCAAAGCAAACTATCAAGTCAGAATCCTTAGCAGGATTGATCCCATTGCTCAAATCTACAGTTGTCTTCGAATCTGCTAAAGACGTGATACAGTACATAAAGAGTCAGATTCAATGTGCAACCCTTTCAGAAGAACATGAACAACTCTTGGATCTAAAGAAATACCAAAATATTACAGAAAGATGACAAAAACAATAATCTAGTTTCAATTAGTATAATCCAAAAAAATCTAAACAATACACCAAGCAAGGAAAAATTGAATTCAAAAGAACGGTCCCTAAAAGACAAAAGCAGGACAACATGAAATAAAAGTACAAGAAGTCCAATAGCAAATACCTCCAAAAACCAAATATAGGTATCTAAAACCAATAACAGGAGGGGGTAAACCCTATATAATTAACAAAACGGGAAAACATATACTGCAAAATCCCAGCGAATGTAAGCTCCAATACAGCCAAAGAAATGTTACTGACACAAACTAATGCTGAAAACCTTCTCAGGTACTTGTAGTATTTAAACAGCCGATCCTTTAAATTCTTGAAGAACAGACCATGCAAAGGTTAGATCCTACATTCTAGCTTAACCGATATTTTTCAATCTTTTTATGATCTTACAAAGCTGATCCTATACCTGTGGCCTGTAACTCGACTCAAAATCTACCCTTAGAAAGTAACCAGATCAAATCAATTCAAGAAAAAAATTATATAACCAACCCAAACATAAGATCCATGCAAATCGTTATATGTTTATTAGAAATACAGAACAACACAATGAAAGGCAATGTACAAACAAATCCATAAAAAAACATAAAATTCGTGACGGAAATCTTACCATTTTCAAGAGCCGCCATTCTCAAGCACAAAAAAGTCTCAGCAATAAACTCTAAAAGACTTGGCAACAGAACAGAAGTACGATCTCTAAAATCTTCTCAATGTTGTGCTTAGACCAAAGTATTGAATTTAAATACAAATTGTCAGGAATAACCAACCAATCGTATCTTTAAATTATAAAAGCAACCCCATTTTTATCGCCTCGGACACCACAGGGTTTAAATGTGGATAAGCATTGGCTAAATATGGATAAACATTGGCTAAATATGGATAAGTGTTTATCGAGTATGTTTCATGCATGGCCACCCTAAAATCAGGGATTTTTTCATAATATGTTTTAAATTCTCACTGTTCAAATTCTTAGAGATCTAAATATAGACGATGAATCACATTGTTATTATCAATAACATGTGTAATTGTTATACTTTATTGGGTACAAAATTGGCTTGGAATTTGATAGCCTCTCGAAGGTTTTGCAATTTTAAACCGAATCCAGAAATAAGCTACAGTTTATTTTAAACCGTTTTACAATTTTAAAATTTATTTAATATTTTTATATAATTGTATCTAGTATTTTAAATTATTAGTAAATTATAAATATTTGTTATAGGGAAAATATAATATAATTTTAATTTATAATAATTTGCAGTAGTTAATTTTATTATTGTATTTTTTAAGGACAATTGTTTATTAGAGATTGTATCACAATACAATACAAGAATTTATTAATTTCTTAAGAATTTTTATTACAAATAAAGTGTTTGAAAATTGTAAAGAAAGATCAAGAAAATGATTTCAAAATTGTGTGATATTCTAAAATATTGAAATATATAATATATAATTAAAGAAAAGACAACTTATCTATCTTTAAAAGAAAAGATAAGATAAATGGTTTTTTTTTTTTAACTTTTTAAACTTAGAATAAATTTTTAAACTTAGATAAATAATAATAATTTTTTAATAAAAATATATTTTTCAAATAATAATAATAATAAATCAATAAATTACAAATTCACTTTTCACTTTTTATCTTTTGAATAGATTTCATTTTATTTCAACTTTAATTTTGTGTTACTTGTATTTTTTAATATAAAAGTTATAATTTTACTTTTAACAAATTTAATGTAATTTATTTTTATTTTTAATTTTTGTTTGAAATATAGTTTTATTTTTAAAATTTAATTTATCTAATAATATTTTTTTTTTTCATTTATTATTATTGCATCTATTTTAATACTGTTTGTAATATATTAATTATATTTTTTAGGTATATATTTTATTAATATTTCAATTCTAATAAATTAAAAAATAGTTTTATTTTTTATTTAATCATTTATTAATTTAATAAGTTTATTATTTTTTATTATTTTTTAAAAATTATTATGTTTATTAATATTTGGATTTTGATATATTTTTACTTTTCATTTAGATTATTTTATTTTATTTTTTAATTTAGATTTAAGTTTGAAATGTATTTTTATTATTTATGTCTTTTTATGAAATTATAAATAATAATTAACTATTATTAGAATTATTTAGTTTATGATTATTTACCTTATTAAAACTTTAATTATTATAGAATAATTATATTTTGAATTTTTGTTACAATTTATATAATAAAATAATTTCAAACTTAAAATATAAATTAAATTTTATAGAGTGAGAGAATGTAACTTTTGACTAGTTGTTTCATGACAAAAAATTAGGGATAACATGTCCCAAGGATATGATAATTCACCTTTAAAACCTCTTTAGTGTACCCATTATACACTTAGAGACAAAGAGATAGAGACAGGAAGAGAGATAAAAAAAGAGAGAAGAGAGACATAGATGTATAGTCACATAGAGAGAGAGAGAGAGAGAGAGATGGGGATTGAGAGGGGGAGATAAATAAGGATAAAAAAAAATAGCAAGGGAAGAATTATAGGGAGGGGGAAATAGATAAAAAAAATAAAAAAATGAGAGAAAAATAGATAGAAGAAGAGAGAAGGGAAGATAAATATTAAATATATAGAGAAATAGGGGAGATAGAGGCAAAGAGAGAATGAGAGATAGTAAAAAATATAAATATAGGGAGCGAGACATAGTTATAAAGAGATATCTCTCTTTCTCTTCCCATATATCTCTATATATCTCCCCATATGTACCTCTCCCTACCTATCTCTCTCTATATCTCCCTCTCTCTATCTCTCTCTATATAACTTCCTATCTCTATCTTTCCATCCCTTCATCTCTCTCATTCTCTCCCTTTCTCTGTCTCCTCTTTCTATCTCTATTTCTCTCTCTCCCTCTCTCTCCATTTTCATCTTTATCTCCATATCGATATTTATCTCTATCTTCTTACCTCTCTTTACCCCTCTCTCTCTCTCTTTCCCCTCTATCTTTCCTAGTATATATACATATATATATCTCCATTTCTATCCATATCTCTCCCTATCACTCTCTCTTTCTATATCTCTCAACTTCTCTATTATCTCTCTATTTCTCTCTCTCTCTCCATTCCTCTTTATCGATTTATATTTATCTCTCCCTCTCTATATCTATCTCAATATCTCTCTCACTTAGAGACACATACACTCCTTATTTCTCCTTCCCTATCTCTATCTTTATATCTCTTTCACTCACACACAATGATCTCTAATATCTTCTCAAGACCACCAAAGTATTGACTTTAAATACAAATTGGTCAAGAATAACCAACCAATCGTGATCTTTAAATTTCGCCTCACACACCATCGGGTTTAAATGTGGATAAACATTGGCTAAATATGGATAAGTGTTTATCCGGTATGTTTCGATGCATGGCCACCCCTAAAATCACGGATTTTTTCATAAAATGTGTTACATTACCAATGTACAAATTCTTAGAGATCTAAATATAGACGATGAGTCACATTGTTATTATCATTAACATGTGTAATTCTTATACTTTATTGGGTACAAAATTGACTTGGAATTTGTTAGCCTCTCGAAGGTTTTCCAATTTTAAACCGTTTTACATTTTTAAATTTTATTTAATATTTTTATATAATTGTATATAATATTTTAAATTATTAGTAAATTATAAATATTTGTTACAGGAAAATATAATATAATTTTAATTTATAATAGTTTGTAGTAGTTAATTTTTGTATTATAATTTTTTTAAATACATTTTTAAGTATTATTTTAAAAATGAAATGATTTAAATGCAAAAAGAAGAAAAATAAAATAGAAAGATTGTTTTTATAAATAAATATAAAATGAATACGAAATTTTATTTAATTCATTTGTATAGATAATCACTACAATTTAATTAAGTATTTAAAAACTAAATAATATATTTTTTATAAATTGTAGAAATTAGAATTTAATTTAATTTTATAAATTTAAGTTTTCAAAAACTTTCCTATATAAATTATTTTATGATTTTTTTAAATGCATTTTTAAGTCGAGAGGCTTCCTATAGTGGCATCAATGAGTCTGTGTACATTTTCTATAGTGGCATCAATGAGTCTGTGTACATTTTTATTCTTTACATTTATTTTGACATGTATAGTTGGTAGTCATGCATTAGAAATGGAATTTCTTAGCTTTAACTTTAGTTTTTTGCTTGTCTTTTGCTTTAAAACCAGTTCAATGCTTTGCCATCTTTCCTTTATTGTTGTTATCTCTAAAACTCTTTATATAAGAGATTGTTGTAGATTTTGATATTCAGTTGAATAATATTGTAGTTGATTTTGATGTTCACTCTTTCAATCTATTGTTCAATTCAATATATTGCTACTACTTAATTTTCAATCTTTCAAAATTTTCTTGCGAGCAAATCGTTTAAAACAAAGAATAGAGGTTACGGTCTGGAAAATTTCTAAGAGCACAATTATAATCTACTTGCATTTCTAACATGGCTGGTAATAACTATGAAGATGAACTACAATTACTTTTCCTAGGAAAGTAGATGACCTAAAATCATTTGAAATTTTTTTGAGAGCACAATTATAATCTACTTGTGTTTCTAACATGGCCAGTAATAACTATGAAGATGAACTACAATTATAGTTCGGTGAATGGTAAAGCTCTAGGAAAGTAGATGACCTGAAATTCAGACCTAGATGTGGGCTAAATCACTTGTGAATGAGTGGGCTGTTGTGGGTGATTGAAATTCTGCCCCTACCCAACACTAAGGATTATACTTTCAATATCATCAAGGTCAAGTGATTGGAATCCCCTCTTCATTTTTCTAAAGCAATGCCCACAAGATTTGATTATTTCTTTTTGCAAGGCGCATCCTCATTCTTCAGATGAGGAAGAAAATGGTAAGAAATTTTTTTTTGAGAGGAGGTTTGACAAAACTTAATTCTCTAAATTTTTTAGATTTTTCCTATTAAGGGTTTATGAAGTAAAGTTTTGGTCTGCATCTTTAGTTTTTTTTCTTTTAATTATTGAGTTGTATTTGGTGCATTTTCAATTGGTTCCATAAATATAAGCAATATATTAACTGGGAAGTGCCTACCTAAGATTTGTACCAATGATCCAAATGTTCAAATTAGTCTAAGAAATTGTCCAAATGCATCTGCAAGATCAATACACAAAGCTCTTGAAGACATCACTGTGCTTTACTATGATGAACTGAATGAAATATATACAAGAAATAGGCATGGTTTGGTTCATGTATGGTCAAATTGAGATACCCACAAAGTTGCAAAGCAATGCATGCTTGATTGCTTAAGGATTTGTGGTTGTAACTTGGTAGTACCAATGCCAACTTTTTGATGTAATCCAAATTATGTTGCATGCTTCCATTTATTATATAAATCATACATTACATAGAATAGGGCATATAGACTGTGGAAGTTCAATTTTTTAGAACTCATAATGATGATGAATGTCTATTGTAGATGAATGTGTCCCTATAAATCTGTATTTTGAAGTACAACTTGTAGTTTCTACCGTATAATTGTTCTTAAGGCAATTTTACCCATGTTTAATTTTTTTTGCTCTCATGTAATTCTCATTTTTTGTTGGCTTATGTATTTTTCTTTGCCCACAAAAAGATTTTTAGAGTTTCAATTTGAGTGTAACCTCATGGTTTTAGTGGAATTAGTGTGCCTTTAGACTTGGCATAAATGGTGTATTTGATGGATTCTAATTGGGGAATGTTTTTTTACTACATTATTATTTTTTTATCTTTAATAAAGCACATCCATTTAGATGGTTGTATAATAGATATTTTTTTGTTTTATACTCTATTTATAAAATTTTATATTTTAAACTTTTCAATAACAATTTATAAAGATTTTATAATGACAATATTTAATAATAAGCAAATACAGTCTTTTTTTCATGTAATTAAGTATTCAAGTGAATACTTTATATAATAAATTATTTTAATTTAAAATATAAATTTTAGCCTCAAGAAGGATAACTCCGTTGTATTATATATATATTAATATTCAATATATGTATGCTAGTTGTATTAATTTTTTTAATGACACTTGTTTATTAGAGATTGTATCATAATATAAGAAAAAACAACTGCATTCTTATCCTTCTAATATATTAAAGTATATAATATATAATTAAAAAAAACAACTTATCCAGTTCTAAGAAAAGATAGGATAAAAATGGTTTTTTTTTTCTTTTAAACTTTTTAAACTTAAATTTTTAAATAAATAATAATAACTTTTTAATAATTTTTTTTTTCAAATAATAATAATAAATCAATAAATTACAAATTCACTTTATATCTTTGAATAGATTTCATTTTATTTTACTTTTAACAATTTTAATATAATTTATTTTTATTTTTATTTTTTATTTGAAATACAGTTAAAATTTAATTTAATAAAAATATTTATAATTTTTTTAATTTGTTAATATTGAGTTTATTCTAATATTGTATGTAATATATTAATTATATTTTTAGGTACATATTTTATTAATATTTCAATTCTAATAAATTAAAAAAAATAACTTTTTTATTTAATCATTTATTAATTTAATAAGTTTATTATTTATTATTATTTTTTAAAAATTATTATGTTTATTAATATTTGAATTTTTTGATATATTTTTACTTTCTATTTAGTTTATTTTATTTTAGTTTTTAATTTAGATTTAAGTTTGAAATATATTTTTATTATTTATGTCTTTTTATGAAATTATAAATAATAATTGATTATCATTATAATTAATTTAGTTTATAATTATTTATCTTATTAAATTTTTAATATTATAGAATAATTCTATTTTGATTTTTTGTTAAAATTTATATAATACAATCAATTTCAAACTTAAAATATAAATTAAAATTTATAGAGTGTGAGAGAGATGGTAACTTTTAATTAGTTGTTTCATGACAAAAATCTAAGGATAACACGTCCCAAGGGAGTTATGCTAAGGGTAGCATACCATTAGATTAAGGATATGATAATTCACCTTCAAAACCTCTTTAGTGTACCCATTACACACTTATGAGGAAAATAGATAAAGAGATAAAAGAGATAAAATAAAGAGAGAAATAGAAAAATAGAGAGGGAGAAAAAGAGATAAAAAGAGAGATAAAGATACAAAAATAGAGGTATAGATATAAAGGAATAAATATGGAGAGACAAAGAGATAGAGTTAGGAAGAGAGGTAAAAAAAGAGATGAAAAGAGAGAAGAGGAGAGACATAAATATATAGTCACATAGAGAGAGGGGGGGAGTTATAGGGATAGGGAAATATACAAAGATAAGAAATGAGAGAAAGATAGAAGAAGAGAGGAGAAAAGATAAATATAGAGATAAATAGGGGAGATAGAGGCAGAGAGAGATTGAGAGATAGCAAAAAATATAAATGTAGAGAGGGAGACATAGATATAAAGAGGTCTCTCTCTTTAGATCTTCTCATATATCTCTATATATCTCCCCATATGTACCTCTCCAGGTACCTATCTCTCTATATATCTCCCTCTCTCTATCTCTCTCTATATAACTTCCTATCTCTATCTCTCTATCTCTCTATCCCTTCATCTCTCTCTCTCTCATTCTCTCCCTCTCTCTTTGTCTCCCCCTCTTTCTATCACTATTTCTCTCTCTCCCTCTCTCTTTCTCTCTTTCCCCTCTATCTTTCCCACTATAAATATATATCCCTCTCTCCCTTCCTCTTTATCTATTTATATTTATCTCTCCCTCTCTATATCTATCTCAATATCTCTCTCAATCAAACACACACACACACACACACATTGTTTCTCCTTCCCTATCTCTATTTATATCTCTAGATCTCTTTATCCCTCCCTCCCTCTCTATATCTCTCCCTCTATTAAATTTTATCTCTATCACCTAATTTATCTCTCACTCTTTCCCCCTCTATTTCTATCTTCCCATATTTCCCTCTCCCTTTGTATTTATATCTCATTATCTCTAGATCTCTCTCTTATTTACTTCATCTCTCCCTCCATCTCTCCTACTCTCTCTTTATATACATATATATCCCTCTCTACCTCTCTATATATAACTTCCTATATATTTATATTTTTCTCTCCATCTCCCCCTCTTTCATTGTCTCCCTCTTTCTATCTCTATCTCTCCCTCTCCCTCTTCCTCTCTCCTTCCATCTCTCTCTTTATATATTTAGATCTCTCTATGTCTTTGTCTAAATGTCTCTCTCTCTCACAACCTCTCTATCTTTTCCAATTTATATTTACCTCTCTATCTCTCCTTTATATCCATATCTCTCCCTCTCCCTCTCCATATCACTTCCTCTTTCTATATCTCTCTCTCTACTTCTCTCCTATCTCTATTTCTTTCCCTCCATCTCCCTCTCTCCCTATCTATTTATACATATATATCCCCCTCTCTATATCTCTCCATATTTCTCTCTTACTCATACACAGACACTCCTTGTTTCTCCCTCCCTATCTCTAGGTATATCTCTATCTCTATCTCTCCATATTTAGATTCTTACATATCTCCCTCTATCTCTATATCATTATCTATCCATCTCTCTCTACCACTATATCTTTCTCTCTCTACCCCTCTATATATATCAAGTTTCCTATATCTATATTTATATTTCTATCTCTCCCTCTATATATTTATCTCTTCCATCTCTATACATCCCTTTGTCCTCTCTCTTTATCTCCCCCTCTCCTTCTCTCCATATCCCTCTCCTCCATCTCCATCCCCATTTCCATCTCTCTCTCTCTCTCTCCCTATTGCAAACATAACATGAGCCTATTGGTATTGAAGCCTTATTATCTTCTCGATTCACAATTTTTATTAAAAGTTGTGTTTGGGTCCCTGTAAGAAGATGCATAGTTAATTTGAAGTTACCACTTCTCCATTGAGACTTTTTCTATACAAAAATTATTTTCTAAATGGCCTATACCAATTGACCTCATGTATACTACACAAATTTATGCAAAAAATAAACCAAAAAATCCCCTAATTGACCTGCCACACTTCCTTTTTGTAGCCATTGCACACTAAGGTGTGGTTGCTAGTTTATTTTGGGTTTCATATGTAGGTCCTCTAAAAGTAGAATTGAGATTATTACTTTCATCTATGTGTAAGATAAAGTATTATCTACTTGAGGGTAGACTATAAAATGTTTAATTATAACCTCAATTTTGTTAAGGTGGATCTTTAACAACTTTGTCCACATCTAAGACAAGAAAAAACTAATCTTTATATATAGAAAATTAAGGAGAAGAGGAAAGTGAAAACATATGATTGATGAATGAAAAAATGGTTCATGTTAAATATTATATGCAAAGAATTCATACTTCAATTTGCACTTCTCATGTGTTCCCCTAAATCTTTACTCAATGTATTGTATATTGTAAACAATAAAGGAGATGATGTGCAAGTTCATTAATCAAAATAATCTAGATGTATATTGTAGTTTACTTCATACACTATACAAAAAGTATTTCTAAATATCTTTATATCCAAAACATTGAATTCACTAGGCAAGGGCCTTGACTAGATTGGCTAAAAGTATCTTGTTGCAAACAATAGGTCATGAGTCCAATCTCCCCTCATCCCTATGGTAACAAAGGGAATGTCATGCTAACTGTTGACGCCAAAAATTGATGAGGTAACAGTGCCTTATGGGAAACTCAGTTCAAGGGGGACCCCTTTGCGCCAAACTGAGTGACCTCCGAATTTTAAAGAAGTCGACTTCTTCTATAATGGGTTTTTGGAAAGGGAAGAGGAAACAGATATAATGAAGCAAAGTCTAATATAAGGTGATGTGCCAAAATTTGCTGATGGGCATGATAAATCATAGATTTAAGGGCTTGGATGGTGTTGTCACGTTCCAAAATGTCGGAGACTTAAAACTATAGCATAAACAGTTTATTTATTGACATAAAATAATATTGCATACATCCTTACTACTAGGAAGAGTCATTTAGACATGATGTAGATAGGCAAGCTTGTATTCAATATATAAAAGTCTTGTCAAATGAAATCCTTAAGACAATAAAAAGCATAGTTTACAATTTAATCAATACATGAAAAATAGAAAGGCCAAACAGTTGGCACAGTATAGAATTTTCTTGCAAATAAACATATAAAAGAGGTCTAGTGTCTCTTGCTAAAACCAGTATCCTTTCTTGTAAAATTTCTTGGACCCTTCTCTAGTCGTCAGAGACAGTATATATAGCCAGAGAGAAAATTCCCACTGTTTTGGAGAGTTGTAACAGAAAAGATCCCACAATCCCCTGCAATGATGCCAGAATCAGAAGATTCCCAATGCCGTTACAATGGCAATGAGTTAGAACATAACATCTGGTCATCCAGTTGCAGACGCGCCCTTCGTAATGATGGCAGTGGTCCTAGCCAGGCTTGAGGCGACAAGTGTCATCCACCGCTTTGGAGAACCATGATGAGCAGCACCCAATAGCATAATCTCCCTCAACCAGCCTATCGCCCGCTTCAAAGATCAGTTGTAAGGCATGTGGCATCCTGTCGCTGCCCGAATGAAAACTTCTCTCATTGCTGCCGAGAGATTGCGAAGAAGCAACATGTGTCCAATGGGCTGGGGTTCTTGTTGTAGTGGAGAGAAAGCTGCATCAACCGGGTGCGAAAGATGCGTGGCAGCGTTTCGTAGCCCGCGGTTGCTCACCTCCCTGCCATATTAAAAAAGCTGCGAACGGTTGCCACCTAACAGAAGGTAGGGCCCGCCAACACCTGCAGAAAGGAAAAAGAAAACCCCTGCGCAAGCATTACGCAGCCCGCATCCGTTTATTTCATTCCTGCATAAAAAGTTTGCGATACACCGCCACGTAGCAAGATGTGGGTCCCTCTGACAATCCTTAGAAATGACGGCCTCCGTAGAAGGCTTTCGCGACCTAAAGAGACCTCAAGGCAAAAAGAAATAAAAACCTCCGCAAGCGAGACACGTGGACGCCCAGCGCAGCCTCTCGGGACCCGAAAGGGAAGCCACTACCCGAAGCTGTGAAGAGAGGATGCGCACAGCGGGCGATCAAAACTTGATGGAAAACTGACTAAACTCGGCGACGCACAGGCCGGTGCACACACATTTACAAAAGAAACCCGAAGGGAGCTGTTTGAATATTTATTTTAACAACTTTTGGCGACTATTAGAGGTGTTTCAGATAAGGAATGGAGAATCCAAAAACTCTCTGGTTTTGCAGACCAAAACTTTATCCATAGGGCGAATGGAGTTAGAGTTTGGAAAGAGCAGCTTGCAAGAGCGACCATTCACTTTCATACGACTTTACCATGCTGCGTAAATTTTCTTGTGCCCCGCGGAGATCAATAGCTTCCTTATGAGGCAGCACCTCAGGTAGGCCGGCACCTGCTTGGATATGGAAAAGTAGCTGCGATAGTGGATGAATGATCACCTCAATGTCGGCTGCCATTGGGGAGCTGTCGAACTCCCTGAATGCCTCTCGGTCATTTTCTTTTTGCTCAATAACCTCAACAATCTGTGTAGTTGTCACAATAGAGCCATCCTCAAGGAACAGGGACGACAGCCCCAGCTTTCCTAGCTCGGAGAAACTTCCCTGAATGCTATCTAGTGCCTTACCTAGAAAATTCGCCACTGCCTTAGTGCGCTAGAAGGCGGAGTGACAATGAATGAATTTATTTATTGTTTGAGCAGCGGTGTCCCGATCTTCGATACTCACCCCAGCCAGGATTTCATCCGAGACTGAGTATAACTTGTTGAGCAAGTCCCTTGCCTCGGAAACTTTCTCTAGGATGATACATGGGAACTACTTCATTGTGTCGTTGGCCTCTTGATTGAGCCTTAATGCCTTGGTGATAAATCAAAGGGTAGGCTGCAGTGTTAGGCAAAAGGTCTTGACTTTCTCTCAGTGAGAAATGTACAATTGCCTAACCAGCGAAATGACATCAGGTTGGGTAGGGGCAGGCAACAGAGGGGCTTTAAGCGAAGAAATCTCTGTGTCCCTTGAAATGAGGGCCTCGGCTAATTCTGCCTTCTTCTTTTTCTCGGACGCCAACTACTCCATAAAGTTGTTCATTTTTTTATTCCAATTTTGTTTGGCTCGGGAGTGGTTCTCTGATTGCTCTTCCAGGGAAGCCTTTGTCTCTCGGAGTTCCTCTTCTAGCTTAACCTTCAGGCTTTTAAATTCGGCCTCTTTCTCTTGTATTTTTTGCTCATACTGCTCCTATAGGTGCTCCAACTCCTCACCCTTTTGTGCCATCCCCTGACTATACTCAAGGTGGATGCGCTCATGCTCTTCCTCTTTTGACTGTAGGCTGTGTCGTGCTACCTGGTTCTGGATTTGTAATTCTTTTATTAAGCCTGGGTCAGCAATTTGGGTCTTCACAATTTCTCCCTCAAGTCTATTCCTCTCATTCTCCGCTGTCAGCGCTCTTTCAGTCATTCAGGTGATATCTGCCTCTAAGTATTTCTCCTTTGTTTCCAGAAAACTCACCATTTCCTTGGCTACCCTGAGTTGTTCATCCTTTTTCTTTAACTGGCGACCAGTTTTGAGGAAGTCGGAAGTGACCACCCGTTGCGTTTCCTCCATGATCTCGACCTTATCTTGTGGACGAGCTACTTTCATGTCGAGTCTGACAGCATATATCTCATAATCTTCAGGTTGCATTTCTCCCTGAGGCTTGCTTATCCTTGGGTACATGGTTGCAAATTTTAATTCTTGTCGGGCCTCATCATACGAAGCTTGTACTCTCAGCTCGGCGGGAGCATTGTCATCCTTTGCCTTGCGTCGCCTCATTCTATTTGTGCGTGCCTCTTTTTCACAATCTATCTGTGCTATGAATTCAGCTGGTGATGAAACTAGCCCACCTGCGAAAGGAACACCAGAAGGTAGGGCATAGGGATAGGTAACTTTCATAGGCGCACGCATTTGTTTCTTCTGGAGAGTGACTATTTGTGGAGAAAAGTGTGGCACGTTCCATAGCTTCGCCTGAGAACTATCAGCAGGGCTAGGTATTTGTAGCGGCTGAATCGGGGATTCAGTCGTAAGGCTCATTGGCTGGGGAAGGGAAGTTGCTAACTGGATTTCAGCTTGTTGCAATGGAAGAGGATCAGTAAGCATAGCAGACAAAGAATGGGGGCCTACTGGGGGAACATTTTTTGAAAGCGAGGTGAGGAAAGTATGAGCGGCAGCGGTAGGCGTAAGCATACTTAGAGGAGTAATTATAAATGGTTGGGCCTGTGAAAACTAGGCAAATCCAACCGAATGAGCTGGATCAGAAGCAGAAGGTAAAGGGCTCGGACTTATGGCAGGAGTTGCTAACAGAGTAGGGGTGGATACAAAGGAATGAGATGCAAGAGAGGAAGGATTGAAATGTACCTGTTGACTGGTTGGTGGTTCCAAGATCATCCGTGACTCGCCCGCAAACTCCGACATTTGGCTAGCAGTGGGCACTTCTCCTCCGACGGGTTCTTGCAAAACCCCTCCGATAACACTTTCTGTGCGCTGCCTTTTTGCAGGTGGACATTCACTAACTTCGGCAGTTAGATCCTTCTGATGAGGTGTTAGCCGGGCTAGTTTAGTAGCCCAAGTGCATGTGTGCGAGCCTCTTGATATATTAAAACGTACATTAGTGGCCACATAGGCGGCATGCCCGGAGACGTTGCCTCCTTGCGCTGAAGAGGATGATACCGCCACTTCTTCTTCATGCTCCTCGGATCCCTCTCCCTCTTTGCTCCTGTCAACACTAGAGATCGAGCTGGGGTGGCCTTCATTCCACCATCTGTCGAATTCCTGGTCATCCTTCAGCTGATTATAAGGAGCATCCAACTGTGCTATTTCCTGGCGATATTTCCAGAAAGCTCTTATTTTTTCATCATTCCATTCCTCACCCCTCTTTAACTTGTTGTACATGCTACGCTCCATCGGAAGATTGTCCCTGGCCACGGCCACAGGAAAGTAGAACTTGTGCCATGGGCCCCTAGTGTCAGGCGTAGGGATTTGCGCTAATTCCACAAAATCTTCCTCTCTATCTGTCTGTGGATTAAGCCATTTTTTCCAGTATGGTCGGGAATCATGGGTAACTTTCATATGTGGCTCTGGTAAGTCGTTGAAAGGGTTATACTCCCATTTATCATTTATCAGTACCAACCCTAAATGTGTCAGCTTCTCTTTTAACAACTTGTGCGATTATTTTTTAACCAGCGTTACCGACTTGAAACTCTTCGGACAAGTGAAGAATCCCTTCTTCTTGACACTCCGCTACTACAGAAAGTGAAATCAATGACACACACTTGCTGAAAAATTTTCAGCGCAAGCACTCTATCGGTGACGCAGGCTGGGAGCAAGAAATGTTTGCCAGTAAAGCCCCGTATTCAGAGGATTGTAAAATCCCTGCCTAGGAACCAGTCACAAGCAAGGGTATAGCTCTGCATAAATCCGGTCTGCTCCTTGGTGAGTCAGACGATATCACCTTCACCGATCAAATCATTCAAGACCAGGGCTATGAAATAGTTCACGAATGCATAATAGTCATATGATGCGGAAAGGAAAGGCGTCCATGTAGACATCGACTTTCTTTTATTCTGCTCATCAAAAATTGATAGCAAAACAAAACGGGCGAAGAAATCCGGATTCTGATGCAGGAACATGTGGACCAAGTAGGAAAGAAATCTAAACTTCTTTTTCGCCTGATAATTCTCCATTTGCTGTATCATTTCCTCAACCATGAACTCAGCAAAATCATACCAGAAGAGTTCATGCTGCTTGCGAAACTGTATTGCAGGGCCCGATTGAAAAGCCTCGATCTTCTCATCAGAGTCTCGGCCGCAAACAAAAGCCAACATGGACATGGTGTCTTGGAGATCATCGCAGAATGAACCACGTGATAATGGGATGCTTGGTGCTTTAGTGGATGTGATACTTTTCTTATTAATCTCTTATAACAAGAAATCTGAACCGGTTTTTATTTTCCTCCATATTTTCTCCCCCTTACTTGGGCAAAAAGGCTCGATAGTCTCCTTCCTCCTACTTGGGTCTGGGATACATAACATGTGCCAGATAGCTTTTGGGTTGATATAAACCCTTAAATTGCAACCTTCAATGCAGTTGGTATCTAGATTATAGCGCTGAAAAGCTGAGTTGACCACCTCTGGGCAATAGTGTACCAGTGGGACCATGTATTGTGGGAGACCACTATACTAGACTCTACTTGTTGTGGATTGGTCCACCCTTGTTGCTGATAACCTTGCACATGCTGCCTCTTTGAGGGATTTAGGGTTCTTCGCAATCTTTGGGTCATAGATATTGTTCCATTCTTCTTTAACCTTTTTCTGGTTACTCCATTCTTTGGGTCTATCCAGCTCTTCTGTGTGGGATTTTCTCGTCTTCACGGGTATACCAGGCATGGCATATGCTACATCCTCGTATACGTACACCTCAACCGAAGAACGAATAGCCGTCAACAGTTCCTGGCTAATCTCCTCTTGCATCAGCTGAGCTAAAGATTCTGACATTTTTCTTTCTCTACAGAATTTGTAAGCTCCTAGCCTGTGAATATGCTTGCTCTAGATAGATGGACAAAAAACAACTCTGCACTTCCCTTGCATTTGTAAAAAGAGTTTGAAATATTAAGCTTTTTCATGCAATAATAGCAACTTTTCCCAAAGTGGTAGGCGAAAGCAAGCCTTTCGCCTTTAATTCGACATGTACCGTTAATCTTGCAACTCGTGCAAGATGAACTGATTTCTATTTCGAGGTGGCTGGATTTCATTATTACATTTACGAGATCGTATGATATGCCTTGATCTCCTTGTAAATTGAGCTTGCAACTGGCCTTCTAACCTTGTGTTAGCATGCGCTGGTAATTAATATCCTGGCTGGAATGATTATGCCAAGCAAACGATCACCGCCTGAAAAGATATGAGTATCACCTTGGGCTTTGGGACGCGCTTGAGAGATGACACAATAGCCTACGGCCACACTTCCCCTCACCAACAAGCGCCTCCTTTTAAAAGCTAATTAATCAACTTCATTTAATTAAACACGCCTTGAGTCGTGCTATCATGGATGTATCGGCCCAAAAATGTGAACAAACGCAGACTCGGCTTTCGAGACAGCAGCTAGCATAATATCACATTTTTTAGAGGTGGATTGGCATGTGTCTTGTCAATTTTTTTATAAATAGGCCAGTTGATAGTGAGCAAAACAAACTTAGCATTTGAGAAGTGATAGGTTAGTAGCAAAGCGTTAAACAAGTCTTTTCATAGGTTAGGTGGTGCACAATTTTGGCATTAACTTAGAAACCCAGGGACAATGTCAGGAAAAATGGATACCCCAATTCGCCTAACCTCATTTAAATCACAGACGACGTTTCTAGGTGAAATTTTCACTAGGAGGCTGAAAAAGATGACGAAGAACAAGCATTCGCTGGTTCTGGTAGCCATTAAGTGGGTCCTAGGCAAGGATTGCATAGAATATGAGGATAAGTATAGGGTGAATACTGACATATGCTCACACTTTGTAGCGTCCATGCTGGACATTTGTGTTCCCCGACCACTTATCTTGAAACTGGTTAAAGAAATCTTTCTGAAGAAATACTTGAATGGACTTGGTGAGGTCGTTGCACATGCTGCATATGGGATAGGCCTGCCAACAACCAGCGACCTGCGTTGCTTTATTGAAGAAGCTGTCGTCGTTTGACTGCCATTCCTCAGTGGATTTCGCCTGCAAACCCGTGACCAGCACCAACAGAGGGTTACTTAGGCCCTACACTTCCTGTTTCAGAGCTACAACGTGATACCTTTCTACGATGTAGACTGGTACACTGACTTCAAGAACCTGGTGTTTCCACCACCAATGATGGTTGCGTCAAATGATGCTGCCAGTGCTGCTGAGGAGCCTATGGACGAGGATGAAGTGGACACTGCAGTGAATGCGTCAATTGCTGCCAGTCATGCCTTTGGATAGATAACCCCTTTGCCTTCCTGCTCAAATGTAACTCTCCTACTTTAGATTATAAGCCTAATAAAATGCTTTCGTATATAATATACCTTGATACTTGTACATTTTGGAAATCGGCCTCCCAGCCATTTTGTAACCAAAGAACATATATATAAATATATACTTCTCGTTTTAAGGAAAAATCCATGCTCTTTTTTGCTTCTGTGTTTAAAATTTTCTGGGTTTGCAAATTTTGTATGCTATTTCTCCATGTATGGGTGTATTTTGTGTAAAGCGACTCCGGTGTTTTACCCGCCAATGATAATGAGCAAATGCGTAGAAAGACAACTGATTCTAGAAAAAGAACAGGCCAAACACAGGAAAGGAAATGAAAGCACTATTTACATTTGTACAAGGTAGAGTTTAATGCTTAATAAAACAACTTAAGATGAATCCCATTGACCGGGATTCCTAACGGCTCTTGTTCCATATTTTCTAGCTCAAAAGCGTTGTGTTGCCTGCAGCGAATGTTTTCAAGGGTCCCTCCCATAGGCTATCAAATTTACCGTGCTGACCTGGCTTTGTAGCCCTGCTGTCATATTTTAGCACTAAGTCTCCACTTTTCAGACCTTGGTCGGAAGCCTTCTTGTCAAACCATCATTTGACCACCTATTGATGGCTTATCATTGCTATTAGGGAATTTTTCCTTTTTTCTTGTACTTCCAACAGTTCGGCGAGCCGAACCTCCGTGGCTTCATTTTGTTCTATCTCAAGGGATTTTAGTAACTGTATTATTGGGATCTCCATGGAGATAGGTAACAGCGCCTCCTTCCCATATACCAGCTCATAAGGCGAAGTCTTAAGGACTTTCTTAGGAGTTATGCGATTTTTCCAGAGCACTTTTCAGAGATTTTTATGCCATTCCCTCTGGTGCTCTGAGCCAACCTTTTTAAGGAGTCAGACTAAGCTTTTATTTGTGGACTCGGCTAGGTCATTTCCCTGTGGATAATAGTTTGATGATGTTTTAAGGAATATGCCATTCTTTAATGCCAAGTGACATACCTTTGTACCTAGAAATGCTCTGGCGTTGTCTGAAATGATTGTCTTCGGAGGGCCGAACCTCGTCACCAGTGCTTCGAGGAAGTCTGCAATCTTTGTTTTTATCGCACCCTTAAGGGGAACAGCTTCCGCCCACCTTGTGAAGTATTCTATAGCTGTTAGAATCCACTTATGTTCGGCACTAGAAACTGGGTTGATCATTCCGATGAAGTCCAGGCCCCATTGCGCAAATGGTTCATCCGCCACGATAGGTTTGAGGGGTATCGCTGAATTCTTCCTTCTGTCAGAGAAGAACTGACATTTTTTACAAGTCCTTACTAGAGAGTAGGAGTCTTTGAAAAGTGTAGGCCAGTAATATCCAGCTTGCAGGACCTTGATGGTAGTAGTTTTGGCAGAGAAATGTCCACCTTCGTCGCTATTGTGAAATGTGTCGAGGATCCTCTGCGCCTCCCCTGAAGTAACGCATCGTAGGAGCACACCATTGAAATTTCTTTTGAAAAGGACTCCTATCAGCGTATATCCACAATTTTGAAGCCCGTAATACCTTTTTTTTGGGATGAGAGGTCTAGTGGATACCTTCCGATTTGCATGAAGTTCATTCTATCTGTCAGCCAATCATCTTTTGATCCTGATTCATTTATCAAGACAAGCTCTAGTTGTTCCTCCTTGGCAGGTACCTCCTCGTTCTGTGCCATATACTCACACAGTTCTCTACCTTTAACAGTCTTAGTAGGCCTGACCTCAATGTCATACTCCAGGATCTTGGTAATCCAGTTAGCCCTTTTTTCTGTAATTTCTCCTTCCATGATGTATTCATGCACACTAGAATGTGCGACATATACCAGAACTTTGTTACAAGAAATTAGATGGCGGAACTTTTTAAATCCCTTTACTATTGCAAAGGCCTATCTTTCAACGAAGTTATAATTCACCTCATATTCTTTTAGGGTTCGGGAATAGAACGCCACTGGGTGCTCTCCCTTTCCTTCACTATTTTTTTGAGTCAGAACAGTAGCAATATTGAACTTGCTACTGAAGGCATACATTATAAAATCTTTGCATTGATCTGGATTAATCAGACCGAGGCCGTGGAGATCGCTTCCTTGACCTTTTCAAAGCCTCCCGAAAGCTTCATTGTCCACTTGAAAATTTGATCCTTTTTAAATTAGGGTGATTGGCCTAATCATTCTCCATAAAATCAAATAAATTTGCTGACGAAATTTATCTTGCGAGAAAAGACTAGACACCTTTCTTATTCACCAGAAGGGGAAGCTCCTTGATAGCCTTTACTTGTTCGGGTCAATTGAAATACCTTCTTTAGACACAACATGCCCTAACAGCTTACCCTGCGGTACTCCGAATACACATTTCTTTGGATTTAAGGAAACACCAAACTCCTGGCATTTTTGAAAAACTAATTCAAATGATCAAAATGATCATCTTTAGATTTAGAGAATACGTGAAGGTCATCCAAATAGATTAGAATAAACTTATTGATCGTTACTAAATGCTGTCCATAGCTCACTGGAAAGTTTCCCTTGCATTGGATAAACCAAAAGGCATTTTAGCATATGCAAATGTTCCCACTTGGTGGTGAACATAGTCTTATGTTGATCTTCTTCTTTCACTCGAATTTGGTTATAGCCAGAGAAGCCATCCAGAGAGAACATTTCTGATCCTGCGACAGTTTGGAGGATCGACTCCATAGAAGGCAATGGATAGTGATCTTTCAGAGATGCTTTGTTGAGGTCTCGGAAGTCCACGCATAAGCGGATATCGCCATTCTTCTTTCTGACTGGTACCAGGTTTGATACCCAAGTACTATGTTTGATTGGGAAGACAATACGTGAATCGATGAGCTTGGTTAGCTCTTGTGCCATCAGGGCTTCAACTTTAGGGTTGACTGGCCTCTGCTTTTGTCGGACTGGTTTTGCACCTTTTGTTAGTTCAATAGTGTGTTGGATGATGCCGACTCATTTGTTAATCTGACATATTTGATTATTTTCATCGATGAAATTTTCGTGTCAGATCTCGAGAGTAACTAACCCTTTTGGAAGTTTATTTGACGAGCTGCATAATTTGTCCTTCATAGGCCTCGCGATCTTTGGTTGAAGTTGATCAGAGAATGTGCTCATCGCTCTCAAAGACTTGAATTATTTGTTGCTTCGAAGCAAGTCAGAGACAGGATCAAACTGAGCACCGATCACCGCCATGCGATCTGCATCGCTATTCTGTGTTCGGGGAACGATCAAGATGTTGAAAGCTTGAAAACTTTCAATCAGGTCCCAGATTCGATGCCGATAGGATCTCATTCAGACATTTTTTGCTTCAAAAATTCCCCGAACCTAATTAACTACCAGTTCAGAATCTCCAAACACAATCAATTGCTTAATACCCATTCATTCCGCTAGGCTGAGGCCTTGGACTAACCCTTCATAGTCAGCTTCATTGTTTGAATAGGCGAATTGGAATTGGAAAGACCTCAAGAAATTTTCATTCTGCGGGGATATTAGACATACCCCTGCTCCAGCTCCAACTTTGCTTCTTGCTCCATCAAAATACAATGTCCACAACTCATTTGCTTGGTTATCATCAGATTCTTTACAACCTTCGGAAGAACCTGGACTTCATCATAAATCACATATGTGCCCAATCCAGTAGCATGATAATTCCTGAAAGGATCATTGTTTATGTGTTCGCTTAACAAAGCATCTTCCTTATCATTTCGGTCTCCACTCACCTTCTCTTCCTCTAGCAGTTCGACACTATACATGTCCTGCTTGGTGATAGAGGTATGTGCGGCCTCAAAATTGATTAAGGCCTCATCCGCCACATGTTCAGAATGTAGAGCCTCTGATTCTATCTTCATTTTTGTGCCATGCTTGGTCCTAATTATTAGATGTGACCAATCTAAAGACAAATATCCGCCCACCTTTGAAGTAAATTCTCAGGATAGACAGAGACCGAACATAGGAGGAACATCTATGATCACCGTATCTTGCGGGACTGTGATACTTGGGCAGGAAAATAGAGTTAACAGAAGTGCTTTGATGACACCCACGGTATCAACTTTATTTTCATCCAGCTGCATCACCCCTTTCTTCATAGGTTCGTAGCTGAGTCCCAAGGCTTCGGCTATCAGTTTTGGCATAACCGTTGTACTAGCGCCATAATCAATCATAGTGTTGTGTAATAGTTTTTCCCCTACAATGAGTGTCAAGAAGAAGGGTTGAGGTTTTGGCCTACCTCCGCCTTCCGCATGGGATTCCTTCGCTTTGTCTGCAAGAACCTTAGCTAGTGGCATTTGATAAACCACCTCTGTATTGGTAGACGGCTCTGTTGGTCCTGAGCGGATTTCTTGCTGAAGCGCCTTCTGTAGCATAGTCTTATGTTCTGGGATAGCTAGAATGTCCCATAAAGACACATTAGTGGATGATTTCTTTAATTGCTCCACCACATTAAAAGGTGATGAGCTCAGATATTTTTGCTCCTTTGCTCTTGTTATAATAATTTTCTTCCATGGTTGAGAAGGCGAAGAGACGGTTGAAGCACCGGGAATTTGATTGGACACGCCTTTGCATTGCAGGCTGTTCGAAAGTGAAACAACAGGCTCATCGGTGAATCTCCTCTTTGAGCGTGTGTTATAGTCAGATTGCACCTGTGGCATTTCGGCTATGGATGTGTCATTGGCAAACACCTTTTCGTCGTCTTCCATCTAGGAGAAGAGTGCATGGTCAGGAGCAATATCAAACTCTTGCTCTAAGGACATTCCTTGCGTTTGCACGGTAAGGACCGCATTCTCCATTGCCGAGGCACATATGTATTCTCCATTCTCTATTGTAGTACCTTAACTACGTTGCTCTGCTACCTTCTATTGTAAGTTGCCATGCGGACAATTTCGGGGCATATGTGCATCATTGCAGGGAAAACACCATGGATTGATGTCATCAATAAGATTGTTTTGTCCCACGGTTAATTCTCTACTCGAGCTTGGCGATGCACTTATGAGTGGAGTAGGCACCAGGACCATTTGGTTGGTAGTCGGCGCTAGTGGATTAGTGCGAGGCGTACTCTGATATTGATTTTGCTGATAAGTAGAGCGCCCACCTTGATAGTTTTGATATGCGGGCCGTGGAGGCGTTGCTTGGTTCCGCTTGAGAGTTGTTATGTCATTTTCCATAGTTCGCAACATCTCCTTGAGGTCACCTATTTCATCCTTGGAAGAACCTGATGTAGAAGCCAAGCTTTCAGGAGCGGCTGCATAGGAGTACATCGACTGGGGAGTTGTTGCTGCACTAGTTGATGCAACCTCTTGTACTGGGTTTGATATTTTAGGAAATATCAGGATAATAGGTCAAGGAGGCAACTTTCCACAATCTATCAAATGATTCTCAGCTTTGATAGCGCTAGCATAAGCATTTGGTAGAGTGGCTCCTCCCAAAGACTTAATCATCACAGAAATGTCGAGATTAATGGACTTCAGATAAAATATGAATGCCAATTCTGGAGTCGGGCAGATAGTCATAGGAATCCTCTGCCAATTTGAGTGAAATCGGGCATTGAAATCCGTCAGGGCCTCCTGGGGCACTCGTCTTATGACAGATAGCTGATAATATAATGAAGATCGATCTCCGTCATTTGAGAACCTTTCATAGAATTGATCTCCGAGGTCATCCCAAGTGCGAATTGAATTCAGAGTCAGTGTTCGGTACCAATCCAGAGCCTTGCCTTTGAAGGACGCAGCGAGGAGCCTCAGAGCTACATTCTCCGTTGTAATGTCGTGTACCAGACATACATCCGCTACATCTTGCAAATGTTCTGCTGGCATTTTTGTGTTGTCTCTGACAAATTTGGGAAGAGCTTTCAGGGCTGAAACCGGGATAGCGCCCCAAATAGCAGGTGCTATCAGAGCTACGAGGGGACTTCCAGCATCCCATGCTACATAATTTCTGTTCACGGCCGACAACATGGTGAGAGGAAAGGGCGGTGTGAATGGAATGGTTACTAGCTGATTTGCGGTCTGGACTGTCCCTAGCGGAGGTACTAGTAAACCTAGGTTATTTGCAGTCTAGGATCTAGTTACAGGTCGATGGCTCATACACCCCTCTACAAGGCAATTTCATTAGTTCAGGTCCCACCGGGTGTGCCAGAAAAAGGACAAATTGTTGACGCCAAAAATTGACGAGGTAACAGTGCCTTATGGGAAACTCAGTTCAAGGGGGACCCCTTTGCGCCAAACTGAGTGACCTCCTGATTTTAAAGAAGCTAACTTCTTCTATAATGGGTTTTTGGAAAGGGAAGAGGAAACGAATATAATGAAGCAAAGTCTAATCTAAGGCGATGCACCAAAATTTGCTGATGGGTGTGATAAATCATATATTTAAGGGCATGGATGGTGTTGTCACGTTTCAAAACGTCGGAGACTTAAAACTATAGCATAAATAGTTCATTTATTGACATAAAATAATATTGCATACATCCTTACTACTAGGAAGAGTCATTTAGACATGATTTAGATAGGCAAGCTTATATTCAATATATAGAAGTCTTGTCAAATGAAATGCTTAAGACAATAAAAAGCACAGTTTATAGTTTAATCAATATATGAAAAACAGAAAGTCCGAACAGTTGGCACAGTTTGAAATTTTCTTGCAAATAAACATATAAAAGAGGCTTGGTGTCTTTTGCTAAAACCAGTATCCTTTCTTGTAAAATTTCTTGGACCCTTCTCTAGTCATCAGAGAGAGTATATATAGCCAGAGAGAAAATTCCCACCGCTTTGGAGAGCTGTAATAGAAAAGATCCCACAATCCCCTGCAATGATGCCAGAATCAGAAGATTCCTAATGCCGTTACAATGGCAACAAGTTAAAACATAGCATCTGGTCATCCAGTTGAAAGCGTTCCCTTCGTAATGATGGCAGTGGTCCCAACCAGGCTCGAGGTGACAAGTGTCATCCACCGCTTTGGAGAACCATGACGAGCAGCACCCAATAGCATAATCTCCCTCAGCCAGCCTATCGCCCGCTTTGAAGATCAGTTGTAAGGCATGTGGCATCTTGTCACTGCCCAAATGAAAACTTCTCTCATTGTTGCTGAGAGATTGCAAAGAAGCAACACGTGTCCAATGGGTTGGGGTTCTTGTTGCAGTGGAGAGAAAGCCGCATCAACCGGGTGCGAAAGATGCGTGGCAGTGTTTCGCAGCCCGCGGTTGCTCACCTCCCTGCTGTATTGAAAAAGTTGCGAACGGTTGCCACCTAGCAGAAGGTAGGGCCCTCCAACACCTGCAAAAAGGAAAAAGAAAACCCCCGCGCAACCATTACGCAGCCTGCATCCGTTTATTTCATTCCCGCATGAAAATATTGCGATACGCCGCCACGTAGCAAGATGTGGGTCCCTCTGACAATCCTTAGAAATGACGGCCTCCGCAGAAAGTCTTTCATGACCCGAAGAGACCTCAAGGCAAAAAGAAATAAAAACCTTCGCAAGCGAGACACGTGGATGCCCAGCGCAGCCTCTCGAGACCCAAAAGGGAAGCTGCTATCTGAAGCTACGAAGAGAGGATGCACACAGCGGGTGATCAAAACTCGATGGAAAGACGACTAAACTCGGCAATGCACAGGCCGGTGCACACACATTTACAAAAGAAACCCGAAGGGAGCTGTTTGAATATTTATTTTAACACTAACATCAATAGTCATGTGAGAAAAGTTTGCTAGGCGCATTGTAAGTTTGTAAGGGGGGCTACCCGATTCCTACAGTATAAAATAAAAAAATAAAAAAAGGTTGTATTCACCAATATAATTTAAGATATCTTTTCTTTTGCATTTTTTAGTATATTTATTGCCATGTTAGTTATTTCATACACATGCATTACATGAAGTGAGCCATCCTTATTAATTATCCCTTAAAGAAAGCATTTGGTGATATTTTATGTTATAATATTTGCATGTTTAGCCTTCTTGCTTGCCAATTGCAGTAGTGAATTATCTATGAACCAAGATGAAACCCTTTATACACCTTGATTTGAATATATTTCCATTGTCATATTTTATTGATCTTCATAATTTTTATATATTTTTCTTTAAAAGGTAGTTAAACAACATAACCATCAAAAAAATTCTATATGATAAGCAAGGGTGACCATCAAATTCTAGGATAATGTTTCTCTTAATTAGAATGAACATGTTGACTAATGAGCTATATATTTTTATATGAATTTAAATATGTGATAAAATTTGTTATAATTTATGATAGAAATAAAATATCTTAAATTATTTATCAACAATTTGAATGCATGTGCAGCTGCAGCTTATCATGGCCTCGTGTTGGTGAAGAATTTATGGGTCTCTAAACTTTGGTTGGAAGGGGACTCACTCAACATTATAAACTTTATTTTGCTGAAGTGTCCACCAGCTTGGTCAATTGCTCATATTATTAATTATGATTTTATCTCCATCATTAATTCTTTTGATGAGATAAGAATCTTGCATGTGTTTAAGGAAGCTAACTTGTTGGTTGACGGGTTAGCTAATTTGGGAGTGGTGGCTAGAAATGATTGGGATGTATTTAAATCCGTACCACTCAATCTTAAATTCATTTACAATAATGACCAGGTGCAATGTCTTTAAGGTGGTTGATACATGGGAAAGACTCTTCATTATTATTTTGAGTTGGCTTATGCATGTTGAGTCTTGGCCCTGTCCTTGTTATAATTACCATTTAGATTTATGAGAAATCATGGCCTGGTTGCATAGGTTGGGAAGTACTTGGAATGGCAAGCTCGCACGTTTTGTGAGTATTATTCACATTGTTCTGTGGTTAGCTAGCCTTACTTTGTTTTTGCAGCAAATTGTGGTTTTGTTGAGTTCCTGCTCTCTAAAAGATGCCATGGGTGGAGCTCACTGTAGAGTTGAGCCGAGCTCGTGTGAGGAGTTCTAGAGTAATGAAACTGTGTGGGAGCATTTGGAAAAGGGTGGGGTTACCCAATACATGCTGAGACTCCAAGGCCCTAATCCTAAAGCTACATAGTTTTTTGTGAAAGGATGGAATAGTAGGGTTCTACATTATAAAGGTGTGGAATTCAATATTGATGAGGATTTTGTGGCAGAAGTCACTAGGCTTTCGTCTTTTGGGAAGAAATTCTATAGAGACAGAGCTGCTGCTAAGAAATCCCTTGCTAATTTCATCAAATTTGATGAGAAGAAGAAGCTCAGGGAAGTTGGGAGTGGTGGGTATGCCTGTAAGTCTCTTAAACCACTTTGGAGGGACCTCGTGCTGGCTGTTGAATGCATTACTTTACTTTGGAAGGTAGATTCTATTTTGTTTATAGCTACCACTTTATGCTTCTGAATCCCTTCTGTCACAAGGTGTTGGTTTGTTTTCCATTTTATCTCTTGTTATCCATGGAAAATAGTATTGAGGATCACCACAAAAACCCTAAGAAGGTCATTCTTCATGAAGGCCTTATGAATATCTTGTTTTCTCATATTAAACTAAAGCTAATCCCTGTTTCCCCTAAAACCCTAACTCACAAAAAGGGGGTTAAGAATTTTGGCTATGAGACGAGAGATTCTGCAGCGGAATGGGAAGGGAATTATGAGGATGAAGACTCAGATTTTGATGAAATGTCTATGGAGGATGATGTGTATGGGGAGGGGTTTGATTCTAAAGTGTGGTCAAAGGGTTATGAAATGGACATTGAGTTGAGGGATGCTATGGTGCAGTCTAGGAAGAAGAGTGCTAAGGGGAAATCTAAATGTCCTAGGAAGGAAAATTCTTTTGTTAAGAGAAAGGTGGATTTGTTGAAGGATGTTGAGATTCCTAGTTCTAGGGTGGAGCCTCCTCCAAGTCTTGGGAAGGTTGGGGCAGTGGATAGCTCCCCTATGACTAGTGCTCAAGGTCCTAAAAATGTGGGGTTTGTGGAAAGCACTCCGGTTGCGGATAATAGTCCTAGTGTGGGTATTAACCTTCTTGGGTCCATACCTATGGATGTTTAGGGGTTTGAGGGTTTCTAGTGCTCTAAGGAGATTGGCCCCATCTAGGATCCCCTTGACTCTCATTTAAGCTCCTTATAGGTTAAAGAAAATGTGGTGAAGGCGAAGCGGCTGGAATTCTTGGCAGATTTGGCTGAATTTCTAGACAAGCACAGGGTTAAGATGGAGGTGGTTGAAGTGGAGGATCCCCATGTTGAGGAGGAAGAGGAGCATAGGGAAGTCCCTGGTCAGAACGTTGAGCCAAATCTCAAGCCTCCTGTCAATTAGGATGAGGTAATTATGGGTATGTTTTGTAAGATGGATGAGGATGGGATGCATAACTTGCTTTTTTTGGTGAAATGGTTGTTCTCATAAGTTAAGGAGTTTAATGTCCAGGTAAATAATTGGAAATATGTCTATGTGGCGCTAGTCCATAGCAATTAGAAGGAATGGACGATTAAAGGTAAGGTTAAATCCATGAATGTAATGCTTGATAAATTCATTGTGGATGTTGATCGCTTGGGTATAACTCATGAGGAGAGGATTTCCTCTTTGAAAATGACTATTCATAAGACTTTGGAGGAAAGATTTGTTTTAAATATTGAGGACAAAATTGGTAAGTTGTTGAATGATTTGAAGATTGTTGTGAACATTAGCAATAATTCCTTGAAGTCGACTGCTAAGGGACTTTCAGTTTTAAACGAGAGATCCTTGAAATGGACTAGTAAACCCCTGGAGCTAGGTGAAATTGAGAAAGCTGTTGAGGATGTGAATTGCTTGAACTTGGTGGACAAGAATGCGGATTCTGCTCTAGGTATGGAAAAGGATGTGGAGGTTGGCCCATGTTCGAGGACAAGGAGTAAGACGAAGAAGCGGGCTACCATATCATTTGATGAGCTCAAGGATGTTATGGAGATGCACGAGGGGGTCATTGAGGAAAATTTTTCCTTGGTTAATGTTTTGGAAAAGATGTTGTAGCTATGCTGACTCTTGTGTTTGATCAACTTGGATGCTAATGTTTTTGTTGTTGGTTTGTTGACGGGTTTCTTTGGTTATTTTTGTTGTCAGCATTTTCGTTTTTTGGGTTGTGGGTTGTCTTGGCTTAGTCTTTTTTGTAGCTTTTCATCTTTGTAAAGGGTTTGGGACCCTTCAAAACCTACTTTTCCAAGCATCAAAAACAATTTGAATGCATGTTTGTGATTTAAAAAAGTGTATATTTTTTTTTTTGAGTTTCTTTTAGTAATGTTGATAGATATATTGATTTGATCTTAAATCTAATTCAAATGTAGTGTCAAAGATAACAAAAGTATGTATATATACATGCAAACAAATATGTATGTATATATATGTATATGTATGTATGTATGTATGTATTTATATGTGTATATATATATGTGTATGTGTATATGTGTATGTATATATACATATATATGTGTATATATATGTATGTATATATAAACATAGATATTTATCTATATGTACATATACATATAGATATATGTCTATGCATATATGTATATATACATTTACATATATAAAAAATGTGTATAAACACATGCATAAATATATATGCATATGTATATATACATATATAAATATAAGTATATATGTATATATACATAAATATAGATATGTATGTAGACATAAATACACACACACACACATATAATATGCACTTCAAATTTTAGTTTTGGATTTATTTTATCACATGAACAGGTAATATTGATTCAGTTTGTAATTTAGATTGGTTTTACAAAATCTAAGAAAAAACCATCCTTGCATTATCTAATATATATTTGTATATTATCTATAATGTCTTCTAACATGTGACCTTTGGTCCCTTAATTGACTTCTATTGTGTAGGTGGTTTCTAAATAATTGGATTTCTAAGTTGTGGCTCTTTGTCTTCTATAGGTAGTTTCTAGAGTGGTTGTTTGAAATGAGCTTGTATTAGCCTCATAGTTGTGCTCACAAGAACTTGTATTGGTATTATGTTGATGTTCATGTGAGTAGAATATTTGTAAATGATTAGCAATATGAAAAAAGTGTGTCCTTTGTATTTTCTCTAGTTTTGAGTTTATTTTAGTCATGTCAGTTAAGTAATGATTTGGTCTTTAATATATAATGTTCCCTTCTCAAAAATAAAAATAATTGATTGAAGACTCATAGCATATTTTATTTATCATGGGCCAAGGAATAAAATAAAGGAAACAATAATATTTTAAGTGGGCCCAATCACTTTATTTTTAAAAGGACTACTTAAATATTATTTTAGGTCCTAAGAAATGTTTAAATAAGTGTTTTTAACACTTTAATCAAAATGTAGTTCAAAAGGCCTGCCTTATGCAATTTAAAATTATTTTTAAATACTTGAAGGGAAAAGTAAATTAAATAAAAAGAAATAAAATAGAGGGCCCAAAGTAGGCACCTATAAAAGAGGGGTCAAGGCTTACATCAAATCATTTGAATTTGGCAGTTCACTATTTCTTCCAATTTTAAGTTCAAAGCATTCAAAGATGAAAAATCTTTTCATTTTCATATTTGGATTTGAAGATTAAAACCTTTTTATCCATTAGACTTGATTCCATTTGAAGATCATAATTATACTTATTTGTTGAGGATTTTAAGTCATTTTCAATTGTTATAGTTTCATTATGATGCTAAAGGGTTAGTTTGTTGATTTTAAAGGGGTTTTAGATGCTTTTGTTGTATGTGATAATTTTCATCCATTAAGGGGTTGTTTCTAGCCATCATTCCTACTTGTAATGCATTTATACAATCATTGGTTTACTAGTTTTAAGGATATTTTAATGTTCTTGTTGCAATTAAGGATTAAATTCACCAAAAAATAGGGCTTCCAACTATTATACATGTTGTTCCTAGTCTTTTAATTGTTTCTATTTACATGTATTACTATTGATCATTGGATTTTGAAATGCTAAATATTTTGACACTATTAAGCCTCACTAGATCTACTAAAAATAACATTTCATTATTGTGAATATAACATCAAAATATTGATCTATCACTCAAAGGTTGCAAAATTCTAAAATTTTGAGGGCATTTTTTATTATTCCTAGGTTCTTATGGTATTTACTAGCATAATGAATCATTTTTTGGTGTTGAAGAAGGGTTTTAGACCTATTTTCACCAATATCAACACCTTCTTGCCACTATCATACAATTATAACACCATACTAGAGGTTTTGTATCTTTCACATAATCCTACAAATCACTATAAGTGAATTTACTAGTAAAATAAATAAATGACTTCATAAGTTTTTGTTCAAAGGCACATTATTGGTAATTTTTTTTATCATGGGATTATGGTACCTTGGTGCCTCAATTCAATTCAAATTTACGTTGTATTCAGGTATGTGTGGGGAAATGGGGGACCAAAAGGGGGTCTGAAGTGGCCACTTTTTTTCTTCTTTTGAAAATAGGAAAAAATGATCTTGGATGAGGAATTGAAGATATTTATGCTCAAAATTTGAAGACACAAGAAGAACAAGATTTATAGTACTCTGAATCTACTTTATAAACTACTAATTTTTTAAAATGGTGGCGATTAAGGGGTTTAAATAGGGGGTCTCACAAAGTGCTATTTTTATCAAAAAAACATAACATAATATCTAGTGTGGTCCCCCTAAATGTTTTTTTTTTTAGTATTTCAAAAATCACTTTGATGAAGCTAACAAAATATAGTTTATGCTCAATTTTTCAACTAAATTTTTAAAGAATATCTTATTTTTTATTAGTTTTCAAAGTGGACAGATCCTAAAAAATAGAAAATTGAGCATGTTCCCCCTAATTTTTTTAGAAACTATTTGAAAATCAATTTTCTTTTAATAAGAAAATAATAGAGTCTAGTTTGTAAAAATGTAATTTGTTTCAAATTTCAATGAACGAGTAAAAATTGAGACCAAAAATACCATTCATGGGTTTTTGAAAAGAAATGGAGACACTAGCAAAAGAAATTAAAGATCAAAACCTTAAAATATTTGAAATGTAAAAAAAACTACATGGCTAGAAAGCTAAGAGGGACCTCAATGTTACTATGTAATTTTTTTAACTTAACATTGAAAGGCGTGTAAGCCTAATGGAGAGGATACACAACATTGTGTCATTTTTTAGAATTTGTCAAAAACATGTCTATGGTCATTCACATGTAAGTCTAACCCTTTGGGTTGGATGCCCAAGGAAAATCCAACCCTAAGGGTTAGAAATTCCCAAAGTAGGTAATAACACAAGTGTGTTATATCAAGCTCCTATTATAGAATGCTTGTGTTACTGTGAAGAAAAACGCATCTCCTCACACTCCCTCCCTTTCTCTTAACAGAAACACAAGTGTGTTGTAACATGATCACCTTTGTGTAAAAAATATCTCCCCTTGTCTCACCCTACCCCTTTCTCTCTCTTTCCTTCCCTCTCTACTCTCTCTCTCTTTTCCCCCTCCCCTCTTTACTCTCTATCTCACATCTCTCTCTCTCTCTCCCCTATCTACCTCTCCCTCCATCCCTCCATCCCTCTCTACCCTCTATCTCACCTCTTTCTCCTCTCTCTTCCTCTTCCTCCATTCTTTCCTCTCTACTTCTATCTTTCCTCTCTATTTATATCTCCCCTCTCCCTCCCTCCTCTCTCTATCTAAATTATTCATGGTTTAGGGTTTATAATGAAGGGTTCACCAATGAGGGTTTAGGGATTAAATTTATTTATTTAAGTTTTAGTATTAAATTATTAATGTCATTTTTTAGGGTTTAGGGTTTACAATGGATAAGAGAGGGTTGAGAATTGAGAGTTTATGGATTAAATTTATTTTTTTAGGTTTTACTATTATATTATTAATGTTAGGTTTTAAGATTGAGGGATTATGGTTGATGATGTGGTGTTGAGTATTGAGGGTTTAGGGATTTTTAATATTTTAGGTTTTAGTGTTAAATTATTAATGTTAGGCTTTAGAGTTTATGACTTAGGGCTTGTACAGTTGATAAAGGAGGGTTGAGTATTGAGGGTTAAGGGTTTTTTTTTATGTTTTAGCACGTTAAATTATTAATGTCAAGTTTTAGGGTTTAGCAAATAAGGTTTAAGGTTTAGGGTTTAGATTTTATAGTTGATAAGTGAAGGTTGAGTGTTGAGTGTTTAGGGATTAAATTTACTTTTTTAGGGTTTAGAGTTATATTATTAATGTCAGGTTTTAGGGTTTAGCATATAGGGTTTAGAGTTTAGGGTTGATGATGTAGTGTTGAGCATTGAGGTTTTAGAGATTAAATTTAATGTTTTAGGTAAATTAGTGAAATTATTAATACCATGTTTAGTGTTTAGTGTATAAGGTTAAGGTTTAGGGACTATGGTTTAGGGTTTATGATTGATAAGGGAGGGTTGAGTGTTAAAGGCTTAGGTATTAAATTTTATTTTTTAGGTTTGAGTGTTATATTATTGATGTCAAGTTTTAAGTTTTATTGTATAATGTTTAGGGTTTAGTGCCTATGATTTAGGGTTTAGATTATACATGATGTCTTCTTAATAGTTCCTTAAGTATATATTCTAGTAGTTTTCTATAGGTCACATATATAGATTACACAATAAGTGACATCTACTAACACCCACACCATCTAATAAGAACTAAATTCCTCCCAACCACCAAATGTAACTAACCCTTATGATATGATGCAATGGTATCTAGATGCATATAATATGGCCTAATCAATTATTTAAACCTCGAGTCAATATAAATAGGCTTACAACCTCTAGATGATTGTTAAGAAACTAACTCCTAAATTTTCCTCTTCTTCCAAGAGTACAAAGAATCACCGATAGCCTTATTTCCTTATGATCTCTACTAAGGCTAATGGTATCTTTAACATACACTCCTAAATTTTTTGTTTCTTTCTGATTGCTGATTGTAATGTTTGTAGATGTTTGTTTTTTCTTATGTCATTCATTGTTTTGCATTCATGATATAGATAACTCAAGCATGAAAATGAACTAGTAAAAATGAATTGCAAATAGATACAACTTATTGGAATATATTTCATTGAACAACATATTAGAATTTTTAGATTTAGTTTTCAAAATTAGACTTATACAAACTTATATTAGACTCAAAAATATTCATGTTAGACCTAGTAAAGTGGCTCTAACAATAACAATGAAGCTCTAAACTTGCAACGAACAATACCACTTTGTTTAACAACAAACCCCTTGCAATTCCATCGCCAAGACCACCATTTTCAAACTCCAATGAGGGAAAATATTGGCCTATACAATAGTAGGGCTGCACTATGAAAACACCCACAAGAGGGTTCCACCTAGAGAAGGGTGACTTAGCCTAGAAATTCAGTTCTTCAAAAAAAAATGCAAAGAATACTTGTTTTGGGGAACCAAGATGAGGAACATCCAAAGAACCAATGCCCATAATGCAAACATGATCCAATAAGGAGTTATGATCAGAAAACAAGATTCAGACCCTGTCATGAAATGCCCAAAAAACATTGAAAACCACCTCAAAACCCACACAAAAATAAGCCAAAATGAAGCCAAGCTTCCACATGCCAAAACCCACTATCAACTCCTAAGAAATAATCGAATATCTTCATGATTATTGATTGAAATTGAAAACAGTGAAGCACCAAAGTGACCCCTGAGTGGAATCACACCCAAACTAGCTAGGGTAGGTCTTTCACTATTGAAACCAACTAGACTGAATGAAGAGGGTTTTCATCCTCAACACCAAATTGTGCAACTCTAGAAATCCAACAGTATCCTATTATACAAACAACTTCAACATATCCAAATGAGACTCCAAATGAGATAATATAGAGTCAATGAAAGATTAGGGAAACACAAATTTGAAATCCATCTTCCCTCCAAAAAGAAACACCCTCTTTTTCCTTTTCTTTGAATTAAAAATTCATTTTAATCTCCATTTAACTCTCTCTTGGGCATCCCACTTATCCAACTTTCTAAAAAAAATTTAATGCTTTAAAAACACTTGAATTCATTCAACTAGGCTCCAAGGTACAAAATTATGACCCATCTAACCCTCAACTTAAGCTATAAAATAACTTTATTAAAACATCTCAAGTGAGGAATGTAAATATTAAAATAATCAAACCTTAGCAAAACCAATGCCCAAACTGGAAAGACACTGTTGAAAGTAGCTTGGCCGGGTCTAGTTACTTGAAATAAACTTAGTATATTAGTAACTACTAAAAATAATAAACACACTAAAAACTCAAATTGGCATGAAAGCTAATAATTTGGAAAGCAACTTACTATAAACAGTAAGTGCTAGAATTTGCCCCTTCTAAAAATAGAAAGTCCCTCCTGAAACACCAAAAACCTCCATAGAAAGGACTGACACTGAGTTCCATTACCACTCCAACTAGCCTACGGGAACTATGGAATAGGCTAATTGATAATCCCCACTGCTCAAGGGTGAGAAGGAGACATTATAGTACTAAAGATTATACTTCTTATGTTGTTGTTGCTACTAGTGGGGAGTCTAATAAATCTTATACTTATATAATTATCTCTACCTCTCTCTCACTCTCTTTGTCTTTGTTTCTCTCAATGTCTATGCCACTCTTTTTGTCTTTGCCTCTCTCTCTCCCTCCCTCCCCCCTCTGTCTAATTATCCACTCTCTCCCTAATGGGATTGTCAATGCAAGTTATAACATTCAAGTGTGCTATATAAGGTTGCAAACTAGAAATTTTTTTTGAGAGACTGAGCTCAAATAACCTCAACCTCTTGATGTTTTTCTTCAAAGAAAAAAAGTGCTTAGGGTATGTTTGGTAGGGAAAAAATGTGGTGTGGACACTTTTTGGTCCCCCGTCTCCTTGCACATACCCAGCCATTTTTTATTGGATATTTTATTTCTATAAGTGTTTTACCTACCCTTGTAAATATTTTACAATTAATGTTGAAGTTTAGACAAGGGCATCATATAATTTTTTGCAATCATGCATCTATATATTGATCAATTTTTCATTACTTGAGGATTCCAAAACTAATATAAACTTTTGGAATATTGTTAATTATGTATTTTAATTAACAATGGCTTAAAAATTATCATATACTACTAATCAAAATTCATATCAATATCATTTTTGGCATTTTATGGGTATTTGGTATTTTTTATCATGTTATCTTGTACATTCTTTGGTATTTATCTATTTCCTAATTTTATTCAATTAGGGAGTGAAACATAGAAAAAGAGGGTGTAATCACCACATGAGATGAACAAATGGGTGCACCCAATTTTTGACTAGATGTTTCACTCAATTATGAGGGGTATAATGCATAAATAACAATCAGAAAAGAAACCTAACTATTATAATAGTAAAAAATAAGGTTTTTCAGATGTTGAAATGATGTGTACCTTTTTGCAAAAGTGTTGTTTCAGACCTCACTAAAAACTCATTCACCCAGTAGAAAATGAGTCCTTGTTAGGGTTCTGGAAAATCAGTTTTGGGATCCTATTCTTCAATGTATGAACTCCCAAATCCTAGGTGTTTAGCTCTTGAAAGTTTGAAATAAACTCTGTAGCTTGGTTTCTATGATCTTGCAAGAGAGATGACAACTTTTGCAACTTTTCAACTTTGACAATTGTTGCTCTCCACTTGATATTCAATCTAAAACCTACAATCACACATCAAGAGAGAAGAAAAATTGTTGATTGTTAGGGAATACGATTTTTCCTTGGTCAAAACCTGTTTTGGTAATTAAACCTTATGATGAAACAATGAAACATGAAACATGAGACAATGCTACCTGGGATGAAGTATTGGAGTACAAATAAACAATCTAGCATGAAGTGGCCTTAAGGAATGTGGATCTTGATCTTGAATTTGCATATGAAATAATGCTTAAATTGGATCTTCAATGCTACAACAACATGCATGATGCACTATGCCTTTGACATGATGATATGATGTTTGATTGCTACAATAAAAATTCAATAATATGCCCTTGAATTCCTTTGAAATGCTCTTGAATGCTCTTGCAAATGCTCTCTTGAATGCTCTTGTAAATGCTCACTTAAATGCTCTTGAGATCACTTGAATTTTCTTCTAGGTGAAATTATGCGAAATGACATTATATTTATACATAGCTTAAGATTTAATCCCAAAATTCAAAAAACAAGCCAACATCAGATCTAGGATTTGAAATTATTAAAATCCCACTAGAAACATACCAAAAAGGGGGTGTCCTAAGTTAAGCGGGACCCATTCTCCATAGGGCGAATGGGTCCTAGCATGTTTAACTAGGACTAGTTTCAAGGAATATGAAATAACATGTAAAAAGGGGGTCCTATGACCCAGTGAGAACCCATTCACCAAGTGGTGAATGGGTCCCAAGTCACTATCCTAGGACACAAACCTTGCCAAATTAAGTGTTGTGTAATATTATTAATGACTGTCAGGCTTTATCCCTAAAAAAGTTCAATTAATTATGCTTGGATTTGATTTTAGGGGGCCAATTAAGCTCAAATTAACCTCAACTAATTAATAAAGCCCCAGATTAGTGTGAAAGTGTAAGAAAACACTTTACAACACCCTAAATAAGGCACCATTAAGTCCATTTTATTAAAAGTGGTCCTAGACTTAATGTGAATGCACGTAAAACACATTACAACACTAAATCAAGGCAACATTAGGCTTAATTATTATTAGTTATTCCCAAATTAAGGAAAAGGGATACTTTTTCCATTACTACATTTTTCCCCTACTTTAGTGAGAGTTTTCCCCCATGTCAAACTCACACTAAAGTAGACATTCAAGGCACTTATTTATGCAACATTGACAAAGATACTCAATCATACACCATCAAAGACTGGGAAAATGAAGGAAAATAAAGGATCAAGCTTCAACCATTCCAATGCAATGTGGAATGCAACTATTTGTCCGAGAAAAGGATCAAGCTTCAACAGTCTGTCCAATGCGATGTAGACCAGGTCTAGGCTGTTTGTTAGAACACAAAACATTTATAAGAAGAACTTGATGTCCACTTTGCAAATGACACACACTCTCACTCTAGGGTAGTGGAACCTCAGTCCATCCACTAGGTGAGTATCCTAAAAGGTGGTAAATGAGAGAATCATATTAGGCTCCCATACCATATTAAAGTTATCCTCCTAAAAACTTCAATAAGGCACCACAAGGCTAAATGATTATGAATATTATGTATATAGGTTTTTTTTGTTCAAGGTGATCTTTCTTCGTGTAAGGTCTTCTTCTTAGGGAACATCATGCCTAATGTCTCCAAGAGAGGACAAGTCAAGTATAATAGATTGCCACTTATGGGATGCCTTATTTCACATCATGTCACTCAGGGAAAGTTGTACACTTAGACATATCACAATCTTGGAGGACATCAAACCCAATGACACCACTAAGAAAATGATGCATCACAAGAAAATGAAAATCACACCATGAAATATACAAAATATTGAAACATGTCATTGATGTATGCCCCCACTTTAAAGCAATTATCAACACCATTACTGTGAGCAACTGCTTTAAAGTAGCCAATGTTTACTCCTAAGATATGAGAGCTTTCCTTGAAAAACCCTATGCCAAGTCATATGTTCCCAAAATAAAGTTATGTCATGAAAAACGAAGGAGGGGTTGCCTCCAAAAATACAGAAGGGATCTATGGATTCGAGGTCAGCATACCTTTGCTACAAAGTTGTCATAGAGTGCATAGTTGTCATTGTATACACCTAAAAATGGTCTGGATAATCTAATTAATTAAATATGATTTATTTGATTAATTAACCTTAAATTCCTCTACTATTGAATAAATATAAATATTTATTTATATAGTTCACATCTAAATTCTTCTAATTCTTCTATTATTTCATCTTAATTAAATAAACAAGTTCACATACTTTGTTTTATTTAATTATTCATTTCTTTCATTTTTAATTTAATAAAAAGACTTCTATAGTTTGTTTTATTAAATTTAATATCTTATTTCTTCCTAAATTTGAATAAATCTAAATATTCAAATATATTCATATATCTACAGCTCATCATATTTTACCTACCAAATTAGATATAAAAGATCTAATTTAATTCAACTGGCATTCACGAGAAAGTTGTGGAGACAAATTGGAAATCAATTTGTCAATCTCCTTCCTCTGATCCTTCCTATCCTTTAGCAAGATGTTTTTTTGGGGAGGAACAATCCCCATGATCAGTTCAAAATTCTTCATCTCTCACCATTCAATCCTCCAGATCAAATCCAGACCTTTGTTGTGCTGCCCCTTCACAAATGTGCTATCGTGAATCTATAAATACAACCTTTTGAAGCAAGAATTGGATCCCATCTTTGTGAAAAATTACTCTGTAGCAATAGAGAAATTATTCTAGAATAGAAATAACACTCTTTTTATCATAATCATGGCATTTTATTTAGATTGATCATAGTTTACGACAACTTTATTTATCTATTTCATGTCATTTGCATCAAAAATAAATTACATCATAGCTTTTAGAAATTATTATCAATCATTAGATTATTTCATCTTGCATCATCCCATTCACTAAATAGGCATTTTAATAGTCACACTGCTTACCAAATTTGAGAGCCCTCCCGTGATTTAATAAATCTTTAGAGATAGGGAGCAATGAGACGCTTTCAAGAGTTTTCCTGTATTTTAATTAGTTTAATTGTTGATTCTCTTGATATAACGTTTCATTAAGAAGTTTTGTTGGTTAGTTTACTCATTACTTATTCCACACTTACATTTTGGCGCCCACTGTGGGGCCCTAACCCCATGTTTTAACAATTTTTCTAAAAAGTGTTCATACAGGTTTCTAGCATGTTTCTTTTAGTGTGACCAAGAGATTTTACAACGCTTCCATCAAAAATTTTAGTGCATCTGACGACTGTTTCAGCACTTCCATCAAAAACTATAGCGCTTTTGAAGACTGTTTTAGCACATCAACCAGAAGCTCCCAACACGATTGACTGTTCCATGTTCAACCCTGTTTTAGTGCATCCGATCAATTCTATAGCATATCTAACAAATTTTGCAGCACATCTAAAAAATCCTGCAACGCATCTAGTCAATTAAGTGGTGCATGTGACCTCTGTTATAGCACATTTGTAATTTGTTGTCTAGATTTGATGCAACTGTGACCAGTAATTTCATTGTTGCATTTGGAATAAAATGAACCAATCCTAGGGTAGTCATTTGGATTAAAATACATCAATCCTAGGGTAGTCATCATACATTGTTATTTTGGTTAAAATTGACATCATCTCTTTTGTGAAGCAACATCTTCACGTAGAATATAAAACTATCATTTGGGCTTTAAAAATTGAACATTGATTACTATGATTGTGCGGTGATAGGCCTATGCTCTCCCCTTAACTAGGTGATCAAAATGCCAGACTCATCTGTTAATTTCATACACTTTATGCTTTGTTAAATCCTTTAGAAGGCCTACCATAGTGGGAAAAAGTACTCACCCTATGGGAACGACCTGAGTGGGAACAACCAAAGCTAGGTTTTCCAACCCACTATAAAATAAAAGTGAATCTGGGGAAACCCACATTTACCAAAAGTTTGCAAGATAACCATCCCCAAAATATTTGTTGTAAAGATTGGGAGGTCTCCTGAGGGAGTTTATCATTTTCCGCTTTGAACGGAAACCCTATCTACAAACCATAGTGTAGAATCCAACTATGTCAACTTAACCAAACTTTGTAATACTCACAGTGCAAGGGGAGGGAAGAATCTGCCCCCAAGAAACTCACCATATAATTGGCAAGGACCATTTGCCCAAGGGATCAATAAATCTAAATTTGAGTATGCACCTAGAAAAGACAAAAACACGGGCGCCCTCTAGGGGCTGACATGACTGTGTGAGTCAACACAATTTTAAGATGTGGGATGTTGAGTATAATGATGACCTTTTTGACCTTAACATCGAGCTACTTGAAGTATATTCTTTGTCAAAAACCAGTGGAAATCAAGAAGGATCATGTTTGATTCTTTTTTTTTGGTCGGTAAACTTTAGTATAGTATTATTAATGTTAAAAACTTCAGGAAATATAGCACCAAAAACAAGGCCATTCTGCATGATAAAACCTAATGCTCAATCCATTCAAGTGGAGAGCACTACCCTGACAAACCAAAATACCCCATTTTACCCAAAGATCATACAAATTTTGAAATTAACAGTAAATACATTTCGGATAAAATCAATCATCACAGTGCTAAGATAAAATCCGTTTTCTTTTGAATATTCTGCAATCTGCATAGCCAAAAAATGCCATCACCCACTTCATTCACCTTCCAGCTACCTTTGAGAACGTCCATATATTTGTATACTTTCGCTCCAATCCATTACATTCTAATTTCTGCAAAACACCTTTCCAAAAATTTTATGCTCTGTCTTTAGCAAGAAACACCATTCATACTAATTTTCCTATCTAGCAGCTCTTCCACCCCTTCCACTTCCCCTGCTCCCAAACTGTCTTCGCCTTGGAAGCCTATTCGACTGGTCACCTCCCTCCCGCCTCTCTTCCTCTTCTTGCTATCACAGTAAAAATTTTAGGTTCTCCCAGGCCGTGAGGATTGTTAATTTATATCCATCCCTATCCACTAGCCCTCGCCACCTAACAAATGGGATCATACCCTCCTCTGTGGCTTCATCCATATCCTCAAAACATTTAGAGACATCATACCCTTTCCCTGGGACTACCCATTCTACCAAAGATTCCAATTTCCCCAGTAGCTCCTCCTCAAACAAAGATCTCACTACCCACTTAACTATTTTGACTTCTTCATTCAATTCCATACCCCACACAAACAACATCAAAGCTATGTCGGTATTCAAGTGCCCTCGATGGGTGGCCTCCATGAAATGTGGTCCCAATGTCTCCAGCACCGCTTCTATCACCTCATCTTGCAAATTTTTCAATAGGTACTTCATCCTAAACTTTGATACAGGACCAAAAAAGCCTTGCTGCTGGAGCTTTGTTGAAAATCCATACATTGATTCCATTATCGCAGCTTTCAAAAAAACCAGCACACCAAACTTTCCCTCACTTCGCACTAAAACTTTCACCATAAACAAGTTTGAAATGAAATCCAAATGCTTCATTTGCATTAAATAAAAGGCCATCATCTCGATTAACAAGCTACACTTCCTACCCGTCCTTCCCCTGCCAAGCTTTAAAACTTGTGACATCACCACTAGATGTGCGTTCCAGAAAATCATTAACTTCCTAGCCTTTCAAATGCAAATTGTCTCAACCAGCCTTCCCAAATGCCGGCGCAGATTAGTCAAGTTGTCACATCTGACGCCTCTCAGCCTGCAACATAATTAAAAAACCTCTGCCTCCATAGAAACTGTTTGTCCTCCAAAAGTATTGCATATTAATACAGGCCACTAACTTTCGTCCTCCTTCACCGCACACAAACAACTTGTGATGACAACTCCCGTAGTAATCACTACCAAAGATAGAGAAGAAGTATAAAAGGAGCTAAAAATCAGGTATCACCACCTTACGGAAGTCCTCCTTCCTTATCTCCCCTATCACATCAAAAGACGTTGCCCATTTGGATAGGCAATCAGCTTCAACATTACCCATCCGTCGAATGTGACTTCAAACTTTTCAAAAGAATTTAAGACACTTATGATAGCTCAAACACATGCTTGCAAATGCCAAGCCAAAGCTCCACCATTGATTATTGCTTGGATTATTACCTGTGAGTCACCCTCTAAATGCAGATTTTTAACTCTCAATGATTTCGCTAAACCTACAACCAAAAGGGCCGCCTTTGCCTCTGCAACATTATTTGACCCATCTTCCAACTTTCGAGCCCCAAAAGCAATCAAATTTCCTTGGCTATCCCGAATAATAACCCCTGCTCCTGAGGGACCAGGGTTACCTTTTGCAGCACCATCAAAATTTTCCTTGTAGCAGCCATCCTTTGGTTTTTCCCATACTGCCATTTTTTGTGATATTTGTGCTTCTCCTTACCCCGCCAACATATTCCCAAAATGTACCTTTAGCCCTAGCCACATTCTTTGAAACTTACTATCCTCCCCTAAAAAGGAAAACTTTTGGTGCTGAAATTGAGACACTGCAACATTTACCACTTCTGTTATTGTAAGATCAATGTTTTTGATTCTTGTTACTGTTTCTTTTTTATCCTCAAAAATCCTTCTGTTACGCTCCTTCCAAAGTTCCCATATCACAATTGACAGGCTTACAACCCAAACACTTGAGAAGAGGGATGCCCCAGAGGGACGTGGCCACCCTTCAAACACACCCTTAACCGTATTTTGCCAGGGACCTTGCCAACCAAGTTTTAACCGAAGGGCATCCCAACAAGAGGAAGCCACTTTGCAATGTAAAAGTAAGTGATCAGTAGATTCCTCCGCTTCATCGCAGAGGACACACTTTGTAGGTCCAACTAAACCCAAACGCTTCCTCCTTTCCCCTGAAAGAATTATTCCCTTCACTGCTAGCCAAGCAAAGGCACCAGCCTTGGGTAAACATTCCTTACTCCAACACAAATTTTTTGCCCAAAAGATTTCCTCCACATCAGAGTCCAAAAGTTGGTATCCCACTTTAACCAAGTAGTTCCCATTTACATACCCACACCAAACCACTTTATCAACAGTGTTTGTAGGGAGTATTTGATGCCCCTTCAAAAAATCCATCATTTTCTGAATTTGGACTCCAGAAAGCTCGTCACAGCAAACATCTTTCCAAACCCATTCCTGGCCCAAAGGGCCCTGCTTAAGTTCTAAGTAGTTGCATACTTTATCACCCCATTTTTGGGTAAAAAACTATCTTAGATCTTGTGATCCATCAACATCCTTTAGAATTGGGTACCCATTCCATGAGTCATCCCAAAACTTTGCTTTTAACCCATTCCCAATTTTCCATGTAATGTGATCAACAATCACATGCCTACAAGAAACAATAAAGTTCCAAATAGAAGAAACCCTTTACTGGATTTCTAATGGTGAAAATCCCGTTATCCTCCATTGAATCTAAATATTTTTCCTTTAGGATTTTCACCCATAAGAGATCCGGGTTTGTGTAGATGCTCTAGACCAGCTTCGCACCTAAAGCTTCATTCATTAAGTGTCAATCTCTCAGACCAGCCCCTCCCTTTGCTTTTGAACTACAGATTTTCTCCCAAGCTAACAAGGGTATTTTATCATGATCATTTTCCCCATTCCATAAAAACTTCCGCTTTCTCTGCCCTATTGAATTCACCACCTTCTTTGGAATTTTCAAACACATCATGGAAAAAATAGGAATGGCCAAAATCACACTTTTTAGCAAGAGTAGATGACCAACAGTTGTTAGCCATTTGCTTTTCCATCCACTCATTCTATTTAAATAGCTATCCACTAGATCCTTCCAAATACCAGCTTTGTTAGATCCCCCAAATAGAGGAATACCTAAAAATTTTCTAGGAAGTGAGCCTACCTGCATACCCAAAATCCTACATATTTCAACTTGTTTTGCTATGGGGACTTGAAAAAAGAAAATCTCAGATTTTTGCCAATTTATGCATTGTCCAGAGGCCTCCCCATACTCATCTAAAGAGGCTTTCATCACCCAAGCCTCTCTAATGGTTGCATCCCCCATGAGAAATGTGTCATCAGCAAATTGAAGATGTGAGATCAGATCAATCCCTTCCGCAACAACAATGCCTTTCCACTGCCCACAACATCTTTTCTTGACAATCAACCTCCCCAAAGATTCTGCTATAATAATAAAGAGGAAAGGAGAAATAGGATCTCCTTGTCTGATTCCTTTACTGGATTCAAAAAAGCCCTGGGGACTCCCATTTAACAAAATTGAGAAACGAGGAGTGTTGATACAACTCTAAATCTAGGTCACCCATTCATTGCAGAAGCCAAACTTCTCTAGGACCTTTAAGAGAAAACTCCTATTCACTTCATCATAAGCCCGTTTGATATCCTATTTCACCATAAATTTCTCCACTTTTGCCACTCTTACCGAATGAATAGCCTCATGAACAACAATAACGCCTTCAAAAATAGACCTGTTTGGAAAGAAACCACTCTGCTCTACTGATATCACCGAGGGTAAAACTTTTTTAAGCCTATTGGCTATCACTTTTGAAATGATTTTGTATATAGTGTTACAGAGCGAAATTGGATGGAAATCTTCAAAAGTCAACAGTTCATTTCTTTTTGGAACCAGCGCTATAAAGGTATTATTCAAATCCTTCAACACAAAACCACTCCTCCTAGATTCTTCCACCACTTCCCATATATCTTGGGCCAAAATTTTCCAGAATTTCTAGAAGAAAAAGGCAGGGAAACCATCCAGTCCTGGAGCCTTGTCTCCCCCAGTCCAAAAACAACTTTTTTAACTTCTTTCAAGGAAAATTTTTCCATTAACATGATGTTTTGTGCATCTGAAACCACATTAGAAATGTTCTCCAGAATCTTCCAATCGTGATTTGCAACATTTCTGTTTTCCTTGCATAACCCTAAGAAAAAATGCACTGCTTCTTTGGCTATTAGAGTTTCATCTGTCAGTGAAACTCCTTCACTGTTCTTGATTTCAAAAATCTTATTGCTAGCTCTGCGCACTTTTACTGAATTGTGAAAAAACTTTGTGTTCCTTTCACCCACTTTTAGCCAACATTCCCTTGATTTCTGCTTCCAAAAAACCTCTTCACGGGCAAGAATCTCAGAATAAGTCTTGTTTAAAGATTTTTCCATTTCAAAATCTTCTTCAAGCATCCCATTTTCAATAATTCTCGAATGAAGAATCTTTAATTCCTCCTCCAGCCTTAACTTCTCAGAAAAAATATTTTTGAAAGATTCCCTATTCCACTTTTTTAACTGTTCTTTCAAAAATTGAAGCTTCTTAATGAAAACAAAAGCTTTGAAACCTGACCTTACCAGGGCATTTTCCCACCAATCTGCCACTAGTTCCTGAAATCCCTCCTCCCGCAGCCACATTGCCTCAAACTTGAAAGGACATCGTTCCGGCTTTAATTCCTCTTGAATTCTCAGACTTACCGGATAATGATCCGAACCTGTTATGGGGGTTACCTCCACTTCACATAGCCAATGTTGTTCCGCCTAGTCCCCAGCCAAAAAGAAACGATCAAGTTTTTCTGCTATGTTCAGAAATTTGCTTCGCCTATTTGTCCAAGTGAAGACCCCATTTCTAAAAGGGAGTTCTATAAGCCCATTCTGCATTACAAAATTACTAAAATCCTTCTGGCTTTGACTAGCCCAAAAAACTCCACCAAGCTTGTCAGATAGTTGGAGGATGGCATTAAAGTCACCCCCTAAGAGAAAGATTCTATCCCTTTCCGCATTCAAAACAAAAGAAATCTCCTGCCATAACTAAAGTTTCTGAGTACCACCTGGAGGGCCATAAACATTGAGAATATCAAAGATGGCGCCTAGCTGTTTTGAGGCCACACTAACCCATTTCTAGCTCGGTTCTTGCCTCTCCACTCTGACAGTAACTAGAGCATCCTCCCACAAAATCCCAAGGCCACTAGAGGCCCCAACAGCCCCAGAGAGACACCCTTTCCACTTTCCAAAACATTTTAGAAAGCTATCAAAATCCTTTTCCTTGATTTTTGTTTCTTGAAGAAAAATAATACTCAGCCTCATTTGATCAAAACAACGCTTGATCAAATGGATTTTGTCAGAGTCATTGCAGCCCCTGACCTTCCACGATAAGATTTTCATGGCTACCGGGAAAAGGCATAGCCTTTTCCCGATCTCAACTTGCTTTGACCTACAACATTCCCAGCCATTTCAAGGCGCATCTTGTTTGTTTTAGGACCACGTCTATGTTTCTCACCAACCTTGACCTTACTATTCTGTGTAGAGGATTGATCTAGCGACCTTTTCTCCACTAATCCAATTTGATCATTAAAGCCCAATAGATCTTCATCTTCCTCCTTTGAATCTATAGCTGAACCAGAGCCCGACCTTTCCAAAGAACCCCCACTATCTTTTACCCCTTCAAAGGCACTGTCTAAATTTTGAATAGGAGAAATTGGAATGTCCTTAAAAACTACTCCATCTGAACCATCTTGATTCTCACCATCTCCCTGTAGCATATCAACCATCTGATCCACACTTCCATTGACTGTGAAATGTTGGGGACATCCAACATCAAGTTTTTCAATACAATCAAGCCCACTACCGTTCACAATGACTTGCCCCAGATCCATGCTTAGATCTTCCCCATAGATAGATTGGAGAGTTTTAGCAAACCCTCCACCTTAGTAATCCGCATTTTGTTTGATATCGCTGTGATTCTGTTTGGGGTTGCAAGAGTTAACTCTGTTTCCACACCCTCCCCAAAAATTTTAGCCTCCCTCGGACTCAATCCCATATAAACTAGATTTTGAGAATCCAAAACACATTCTTTTTCATGACTAAAAGCAATTTCCTGTTTTCTGCTGAAATCCCATGAGATGGTTTCCTCTTCGTAAACTTGACTTGAAATTTTCATTAGAACCTCCAAAGAGCCCCATTCCTTTGATACACGCCAATTTTCAATAGCGACAACTTCTGTGAGAGCAATCACCTCCTCCGTAGGCAGATTTTGAACAACACCTTTTCCTTTTTCACCCTGCAATCCTGAGATCTCCACTAACCCATAACCCACCACACTTCTAACCGCCCTACTATGATCCTCCACCACCAGATTCTGACACCACATACCTTCACCAGATTTCAACTCTAACATTTTCGATAAAGGGTGGATTATCTGTCTTAGAATACAGATCCTTGGAAACATACTACAGTCTGCTTTTTCCGTGCAGCTATTTCTGACTTTACAAAGATACCCAATTTGTTTCCAATATTCCTTAGGGTTTCCTGATCCCAATATTCTTGTGGAAGATTTTTTAGGCTAATCCAAACTTCAGAGTCCACAGATTTTTCCTTATTTGGATCAAAATTTGGGGTCCAGTCTAAAATAAACAGACCTCGTCCATCCATAGAGAAGGGGCCACTTCTTAAAATTCAATCTTTATCCCGATCAGTTTGACATACCACCAGGTAGAACCCATTTTCCAAAGTTTTAACATCACATCCTTTACCCCAGTTTGCATCACACCACTCCTTCATTTTTGTGAGTGTCGGCCAATGCCCTCCCCAGCGCACAAAGATAGCATGCGCTTTAAACGTACTTACAGAGTCATTCCATTCATTATTATCTATCAAAAGGGTAACCATAGTAGTGTGAAGAAAGTTTTTTAATACCTGACTTGGCTCTCCTTTCTCTGTCTGGTTCTTTGGATGCCAATTTTTTTTTCCAGCGTTTTGAAATCCATTCGCCCCTTCTGATATATGGAGTGAAACCTTTTGCCTCTATCCGCCGCTCCTGTGCAAGGATGAGAGAAACCACCAAAGCCCCCATACCTAACTTGTTGTTTACCCAGAGCCTGCCAAGCCTTGGCATAACTATTATGCCTCCCTGCATTATTGACGCTTCCTATTTTCTTCCTATTGAAAGGCCATCGAGCTTGGCCTTCCTCGTAATGCAAACCATGGTGCCTGCGAAAACCCTAGTTCCTCCGCTGCTCCGCCATCCCTAAAATGTCAACTTCTTATTCCACTTGCTCATCCCACATATTCAAAAATTTAATATTAAGGTTTGGGCCTTGGTTGTTGGCACTACAGGCAAGAAGCCCCACCAGTTCACCAAGGAGCCTCCGCTTAATACAAGGGTAAACAACAAACTCCATTGTTGACACGGTAGAGAGTGACCCTGCGAGGTTTGAACCTTGGTTGTTGGCTCTATAGGCAAGAAGCCCCACCATTTCACTAAAGGGTCGCCCCTGGATCATGTTTGATTCTTGAACATACACTTATTGTTTAGATTCTAGAATTTAAAAATAGTATTTTTACAATTGCTTGTTGTGTTTTCAAATTATTAATTTAGATAAAGATCATCCAGAAAAAACACAAAATATTTGACAAGTCAACCTATAAAAATTTATGATTAGGGATTGGAAATCAACAACATTTTTTAAGAAATCCCTCACAAAAAGAGTCAAGAAACTAAAGAAAAAACTTAGCTACAAAAAAGTTTTGGAAATGAGACGCTTCTTATTTCAAAGTAGAAAAATATTAAACATCGAAATTTTATCAATAGGTATCACGAATTTGCTAGAGGATATATTGATGATTTTTCCTTAGAGCCTTTATGTTCACAAGATTATTTTCAATAGAGAGCTCTTTCACAAAATCATAATCATAATCGACCCATTTGTCAATATTTCATCCCATAATCAACAATACAATATTCCAATAGGCCAGATCAATTCTTACAATATATAAAAACCTTGGAAACATTAGGCTTATCGTCAAAAATTAGAGATTTACTAGCAAATATATCCTGCCAAATATACCTCAAATTCAAAAAATTAGCCCCTTTATTGAGAAGAAAATTAGACAACACTGTGGAGTCCCAAAATAGCGCTTACATAGTTTGTTTTAGTGCATTCTCCCTGTCTTTTAGTGCATCCACAATTCAAATAGCGCATTTACAGTCTGTTATAGCACATATGACAAATTTTGTAGCTCATCTGTCGACTGTAACCAAGACTTGCAGTGTCAAAAATTACCAATAAAATAGTGCTTACATAGTCTATTTTAGCGCTTTTACCATATTTCTTTGCGCATCCATAGTCTGTTTTAGTGCTTCTACCCTCTGTAATAGCACATCCACAAAACAAGAAAATAGAGAGCTATTGGAAACATCTGTCAGACTGTTGACATTAAAAACTCAGGACATTATGGTGCAGGAGCACCTATTTGATCACATGCCTCCATGAGGCCATATTGATTCATTTGTTCCATTTTTATGTTTTGATATTGTAATAAGGTCCAAGAGGCCACCTTTGTGGTGTTATAGGTCCTAGGATGTTGTTCATTTCTCATATATTGTAAAAAATTGTCAAAAGTTTAAAATTAGGTAGATCAAATGTCATTAAGGTGTTTTGTCAACACACTAATCAAAAGGTGGTTGCAAATAGTTGGTTTGGGTTGAAAATGTATAAATAAACCCTTCAAAACTCGAATTGGGGGTTGGAGACATTATTTTTGAAGTTAAATGAATGGCAACCTCAAGTTTGGTATGCATTTTCTGATTTTTACATTGTTACCAGATTGAAGTTGTGATTTGTACGGCATAGTATGGACTCAAATGATAGAGTATCATATATTGATGGAAAGATCTCTGTTTCTAGTTTCCAATTATTTTTGTCTCATTGAATTTCATCGAGTTTTGTGGAAGATATGATTATTTTGGTGAGACTGCCTTTTCTAACAATATTGTGCAGAATTTACAGTCTAAAGAAGTGTGATGGTACGGAATTTAAAGTCTATATTTTGGATCTAAAACCAATTTTATTTTGTTTCCATGTGAATCTAATTTCATTTTCTTCAACTCTCATCAAAATTCATTAAGAATTGAATGAGTTATGAACATTTTTGTGAGGGCAGGTCTGAACCCTACCTAGGGTTTGCAGTTTTGGAAAAAATATAATAACTTTCATTTCAACCATTGGATCTTCATAAGAATTGGAGGAAAAGACTATAACTATGTTTTCTTCAATCTCACCAGAGGGATTGGCTTCATTATTTGTTTTGTAGAAGTTATTAATGACTGTTCATGGAAATAAATTGTGGGCTGCCATAGTTATGTTTTCAATATGATATAGAGTGACTAAGAACATGTGTTATATAAATATTGTATTAGATTATTATTGAAGGTTTTTGATATGTGTTGTGAATCCTCCTAGATCTGCATCAAAATGGTATCAGAGCCTAGAAAAGATATGGGCTGGTGAAGTTTTTTGGTTTGGTGTTTGTGGTTGTGTGTTGTGCAGGTTGAGGAAGGAACTTGATTGCCTAGGTGTGGCAAAGTGAAGTGGAAGCAAGGAGAGACTTGCTTGTGGAGATGGATTTGTTGAGAAGATTGGAAAGATATTTGCAGGCTGAGGATTCAAGAAAGAAGGAAAGAGAGGAAAAAGAGTTAAGAAAGAAGGAAAGAAAGAAAAGGATAAGGCAAGAGAAGATGGACAAAGAGATTGCTGAGTTGAAGGGAGAATTGAAAAGACTTGAAGAAGAGTTCCAAGAATCCATGAT
>VDFB02273790.1:0-55946 GCA_007258455.2 Sequoia sempervirens
TGGGTTGAAAAAAAGGATCAGTCAAAGGAAAAAACTGTTACTAACTCCACTTCATCAAGCAATGAAGATCCATTGAATACTCTATCACAACAATTCAAAGACAAGATCCAGTTAAAAGACAAGGGCTTGGGAGAATATTCCATTGAGCAATCTTTATGTCTTTCACAATTGCTGCCATCTCCAAAATCATATGGATAGCCATCAACAAAAACAAAACAATCATCACAACCTACCATGGTTCTAGATGAAAGGTTTGTAAAAGCAGGTACTCTAGAAGACGAATCAGAAGACAAGGCCATTCTCAATTGGCTCTACAAAGATGAAGAAACATCAACATCAGCAAATATAAGCATAAAGATAGATCAATATGGAAAAGGAAAAGCTATCTTAGAGAAAATGGGGTATGAAGGACAAGGACCTAATAGTAAAAGAAAAGAGGGCATTGTAGAACCCATCCAACCTCTCAAACTTCAATCAAAGGAAAAAATAGGACCGGGTTATATAGGAGAAACAAAAGAAGAAACCAATCATAAAGTTGTTGAAAGGATCCTTCAAATGAGAGATAGCTCTGAAACAAATTCTAATGAATATGAGTGGGATTCTTTATCAAAAATATCATACAAGGACATACAGTTTGATGTTATAAAAGAGTATGCACCCACACATGAGGAGGGACAAAGTTCAGGGACTAGACCACTTGTATTTGGATAAAAAAAAATTGATGAATCAAGTGAGGATGAACAAACATCGAGTGAAATAGATGACTTGGAGGAGAGTAATATCATATACCTTAACATCACCACTGAAAACTTTCAGAACATGGCTATTGGGACCCTAACTACCATCGATTTTACCCAATATGAGAACTTTTTACCCCTAATACATCCTGAACTTATTGACTGGGAACCAACTGAACCTATTGATATACCAATCTTTACGAATGATGATGCCATCATAAATTTTCTTTGTAGTGACACACCTAACACAAGTTCTACTCATAAAGCTCATAATGATATTTCAAATCAAGAGGGTGCCAAATATTCTAGTTGCAAAATTGAAAATAGGAATAATGGATCTAATGGTGAAAACCATTCAATGGCAGCATTAGAACTTGAAAAAGTAAAAATAAAGAATGCATCTAACAGTGAAAACCTCTTTGAGGCACTAAAAGATGGGATATTTTACACCCTTCCAGAACATTATCATGAAAGATCATAAGTGCTGGTGGAACCTACACAATCTATCAATCTGGGCACAACAAAAAAGGAAAAAATTCTACATCTGGCAACATCTATGATAGAACAAGAGAAGCCCAAATTCACCAAATTCTTTGAAGAGAGACATATCTTTATTATTTGAAGCCTTCTCTTTATTATTCGAAGCCTTCTCTTTTTGCATGCGATATTAATTTATCATTGGGAATGTTAATGTTTGTGGGGTCGACATCTAAAAGTAATCAAACCCTATCGAGTTTCCCTTAGCTTTCATTTGTGCTAGTTGTCAACTGTGGTTTTCATCGTGCATATGGAAATTGTGTCAATCACATGTCACTTAATTAAATTGACTTCAACAAGTCACATGCAGGTAACAACATTTGTGTCGACTTACTTGGTAAATGGTATAAGACAACTGATTTAAATTCATTATGACGTTTATCTATTTCATTGCGGACTTCAAATCTCATTATGATTTTGGAAAGTCATCGAATGACTTGGCTTTTGAGAAATTAGGGAAAAGCATGTTTAATGGTTATCATTTTGGCTAAGTATGGAACCCTAGCCGCTGCCATGGTATACTTGTAACTGTTGTTTCTCAGTGGTTTAGCTGGTCGTAACGACATTATCAGGGATAAATTCACTGTGTTTAAGCATGATGAGTATGGCTGCTCTGTTTGATGATTTTCTTTGGCTCAAAGCTTGAATCTAGAAGGAGATTCGATGGTGTTACATAGTCGGGTTGGTAAATACTTCATTACAGTTTTATCATGCATTTATTTTTTAGCTTCATGCGTGTACATGTATTATTTCTTTCTTTTTGGAAAACAATTTTATGGCAGTTATTGTTTTTTCTCAAACCAGGAAAAAGAAAAAATGAGCTTTGATTTATCTTTGTTAGAAATGATTGTTTTGATTCCAGTTATTCTTGGCTGTATAATGGGCAGTTTGAAATTTTGATTTATTGATTGGTATTTGGTGGAGATATGGGTTCGATTCTGTGATAAATATTCTTCCAATCTGACTTAGCAGTGAAGGATTATTGTCATTGTTTTTGCTTTCTAAAATGACTCTCTACATTTTAGTTACTTATGAAGTAAATGATGCCCTAATAGATTATTATTATTCTTGCAATGAGGGTTTATGATTTTTAGTGGATGGGTAGTCGTGCATTTTGAAAAATCTATCAGTTAAATTGTGGACTCATTTCATTCATTACAAAAAAGATGGTTTTTGCATATAGGTTTTTTGAAAAATAGATTCAAATTATTTTTATTAAGAAAATGATTGCACTTGATTTGGGTTTTGTAAAAACTTTTGCAATTTGAAAAATGAGCATTGATATATTCTTGATAGAGTTTATCACAACCTACTGTACATGTGTTACTCATGATATTCCACCATTTGTTGATCATCATTCTACTGGCTCATATTCTAAAAATAGAATGGGGGTTTTAGATTCCTTTGAAAAACAAAATCTATGAAGATTTTTTTGTTGGCAGACCTATATTTGAAAAATATATATACACAGTTTTTTATCACTATGAAGAGGAAGGGAGGTGATTCTGTGATATCATAACTTACTGTTGTATCAAAAATGAAATTGTGAAAAAGCTCTGTTATAAAAGTTTGAAAAAATGATGCAGAGTAATATGAAAAAAAAACCTTGTTTGTTTAATAATTTAAGGATTCGTGTTGAATCTTTAGGGTATTAGATAGAGAGGTATGAGTGAGCTTATTTGAGAAATAGAGAGATCCTTTGTGTTATTGTAATTTTGAAATCTGAAAAGGGGTTGGTGCTCCTTGAGATTGGTGTCTCTAAATGAGGGGTTGGTGCTCATAAATTAGACTGTAAGGCATTGTTAACAGTGGTTTTTGAAGTTAAGCCAGTAAGGCAGTTTAGGAGTGGTTTTTCTACCCCAGGAGGGTTTTCCACTCAGCAAATCCTTTGTCTTATGGTCTCTTTGTTTTGATGTCATGATGCTTCTTGATTGTGATAATTTTGTGAGTGATAGCTTTTATCAGTCTGAACATTGTTGAATGTTAGCTCCTTCATCTCTGCAAATATTTATTTTAAAATGTCTTGCACAAGTCATTGTTGAAGAGTCTAATTCAAAAGGAAGCATAAAAGTACTCATTTGATTCATAGCTCAAGAATTGTTATAATTTTCTAAAGGTGTTTGTTCTCTCAATACCTTTCTTGAATCATTATGTTGCATTGTTGTTACAGTGTCTTATAAAGTTGCATTCAAATCAGTTGTTTAAGAAGTGAATCAATAATGTTGACCTTCATTTGCATAGTCTTATGAGTTGCACCTTCACTGTCATCATGCTTTGATTGTTAATCAATGTCAGTCACAATTGTTTTGGAAAATGCAAGATATCTCACTCAAATCATATTTGCATAAGTTTTCTAATGGATTGAGTTAATGTTGTCATATCTTTATTTACCCCTTTTCATGAATGCTCTCAAGGTGATTACTTTTCTCTATTGTCATTAAAAAGGAAATCAGATTTAAAAGTCTTTGTCAAAGTTTAGAAAAAGGTTCAGATACTAATTCACCCCCCCTCTCAGTGTCTGTCGATAACTCCAACAATGACCACTATTTTCCATGACATAATGCATTAATCCGCACGACATACCTTAATCGCTAACATACTTTACCATTGAGGTCTAGATTCTGCTCTTCTTCGGAGTCTAGAACATAACAAGTTTGAGACAACTTTGCATGAGGTTCATGAAGGTATTTGTGGAACTCATTCAAGCAGACTAACCCTAGCGAAGAAACTCCTCTGTAAGAAACTCCTCCGTTTGGGATACTACTAGCCAAACATGGAGAAGGAGCCCTTTTAGTTTGTTAAGAAATGCTAGAAATGTCATATCCATGGTAACTTAATTCATGTACCAGTGCAAGAATTGCATCCATTTACATCAACATGGCCCTTTTGTCAGTGGGGACTAGACTTGGTAGGAAAGATAAATTCATCTTCATCCAATGGGTACAAATTTATAATCACATCAATGGATTACTTTACAAAATGGATAGAAGCAGTTCCTTTAACAACAATCAGTGGAAAGCAGATATCGTCTTTCATACTGAACTACCTCATCTGTCGGTATGGCATACCTTAGTCCATTCTAACAGACAATGGTAGACCTTTTAAGAACCAGAATGTTTAGGAATTGTGTAAGAAGTTTCATATCCAACATAATTTTTCAACACCATACTACCCTCAAGGAAATGGTCAAGCAGAGGCCTCAAACAAAACAATTCTAAAAATTATAAAGAAAATGACTAACGATGTCAGACGTGATTGGCATGTTCAATTAAATCCTTCTCTTTGGGCATACAAAACCAGCATTAGAACACCTATAGGAGCTACACCATATGCCTTGGTATATGGAATAGAGGCTATATTACCCATTGAAGTTGAGATTCCATCACTCTGTGTCTCACTAAAGGGTATCATTACATATGAGGATTATAGGGTCTCTAGACTTCAAGAGTTGGAACTATTAGATGAATGTCGTCAACAAGCTGTGCACCATTTGAGGACATATCAACAAAGGATGTCCAAAAGCTACAATCATAGAGTAAAGTCTAGAGTCTTTCAAGTTGGTGGCTTGGTTCTAAAGGAAAACCCTAGAAATCAACAGGACAGAGAAAAGAAAGGGAAGTTCGAACCTAACTGGCTAGGTCCCTTTGTCATCATATCAATTTATGAATCTGGGGCCTATCAACTGTCTACACCTAAAGGGGATCTATTCAATGAACCCATCAATAGTATCCATCTCAAAATGTTCTACACCTGAATCACCTAGTGCACGGTTCAAGTTCTGGAAAAATCGTTACCTTGATGAAAACCTGGCAAACAGGTGTCTCAGTGACAGGAAAAATACAAAAAAAATTAGAAAAGAGAAAAATACAAAAAAAATCATAAAGACTGAAAATGTGCAATAAAAACATGTAGTGAAAACCTGGAAAGAGGCACTACTTGTAATTTAAACTAGCAGTTTAATCTATTAGTGCCATGTCATTGTCATTCACTTTCACTATCATTTTCCATTCATTATCATATCATTGCAATGTGGTCATGTCCCACCCTAGCTTGGGGGAAAAATCCTAAGCTCACTGGGGGCAATAAAACATTGAGCTAAAAAAAATGGACAAACAGTAGTAGGGAAAACACAACAAAAAAAATGATCAAAATGCAACCCAACATTGAACATCAATCACCATTAGAAATACATCAAATACATATCATATCAAAAATCCAAAAGGGAAAATAGGTCAAAAATAGGTCAAAAAGTCAAAAACAGAGTCATCAAGTTGAAATACATGGTCTCTACATAGATAACGTAGGAAAGGCTAATCTTTGATCAGCTCCCGAGGCCCCTAGGATAGGTCTTTAGGTTAGGTTTTTGGTCAAAATCTTGAAAAATCACAAAAACATCAGAAAATCAAAATCAAAATCAAATCAAAATGGATAATATAATATGAATAATGGTTGAAATACTTTGGACAAAGGTTGAATGGTTGTACTTTGATCTTTGTTATCATTTCTATGGAGCATCTCGATGATGTATTGAACTAGAGAAGCTAGGAAGGAGAATGATATTTTGTGTCTGTCATCTATGAGTTAATCATTATTATTATGTGAATTGTCGCAAGACATGCTCTACAAAGTATCACTGATGACATTTAGAATTCACATAGGAAAGTGATTGATTCTTGTTTGTTTACGCAAGAAATGCTCAGGTCATCTCGGTTTAATTATACCTAGATGCTTGTGTTACCTTGCAATATTAATAATCATGGAAGTAGTACTCAGGTCATCATGGCCTAAATTATACCATCGATGCTTGTACGAGCACTTTCAATGTTTTAAAGCTCTATGATGATACAAAGCACAATAAATGGACCGTTAAGATGCCAATGTTTGCATGTAGATTTGCATGGTAAAATAGATTGAATTCATGATAGTTTTACATCTACAGAGTGTTAGTTACAAAAATTGGTAAAGGATTCAAAAACAATGATATCTTTTCTCATAAGGAATTGAGTATACTTGACATTAACGAAAACATCATCATTATCATGTAGATGCATAGTCATTTTCATTGCATACATTAGAAAGCATTTAATTTATCATTTCATCATTCATATATTTGAATCAAATAAATTGCATTGATCATATCATATTTTTCATATCACACATCATAAAACTACATGAGAAAACTATAAAAAATATCCTCAATATCATGTGATTACATTTCCATATCGTACATCCATTCATCATATATCATACATTCGACATACCATTATATTCATTACATCATGCATTTTCATTTAAAATATATCACAAGAATAAATTGCACATATCTCATTTACATCGCACGTCATATATCATTAAACATCATATCCATTATCATGCATATAGGCACATTATCATATAATTTCAAAATACACATCATACATCTATTTCATCCATGTAAATACTAAATACATAAATTGCATCCATATATCATCATTATTCACATAATCACATGTGAACATCATAAATCATAAGCATGTCATCATGATTATAAATTGCATCCATAACATCATAATATAAGGATCATCACATGGCATATAGAACATAGAAAATAAATGCATCCATCATAGAATCATATAGAGCACATAATAGATTGATAAAATCCACTACATATCATATAGATCTCAAAATCATAAATTTCAAGTATACAATGATGTCTTAGGATCTCCCGCGTCTCTCGGGAGGGGTTGTGTCACACCTCTACTCATAGTCCTCAACTGGGACCTACCAGATCAAGACTACGAATAACTCACTCTCTGCTCTAAAGGAACAACATCATAGAATTTTCCTTTGTAGTACTCTATCTCTCAACCAACACAAACAACCTCTCACATATAATTCGCTACAAAGGTACCATCCGCCAATCTTTGCAATCTCTCGACAGTCAATTGTGCCTACTCTGCAGCCCATCTAGCGGCATCTCTCTCAGTTTTCAAATAAGTAATTTGTGCCTAATCCATTGCCAACTATCCCTGTACCTGAGCAAGATCCTATGCATGAGATTGGGCCTATTCCTGCATTTGAGTTTGTGTTTGCAATAAGAGACCCTGAGCCTGAACCAGCTGACCCTATAAGGTCTATACCTGCACCTGTAGGCTCCCAATCTATGTCTGTTGATGTTGGGAGGGTACACCAATCCACACATGCTGCTCTGTAGGAGCCATCAATGATTGCCTCTTATGAGGCACCATGATGTCTCTAACATCCAAAACTGGCACTGATCCACTAGTTCCACTTGACCCACTAGCTACACTTGGTCCTCCACCACCATCTCCTTCATCATCTCCACCCCCGTCTCCACCACCCCCATACCCCTCATCATCATCACTACTATCCTCATCCTCACCACTTCCCTCCACATCACCACTATCCTTGACATCCTCCACCTCCTCTCTCCTCTGTCGACGATCGTGTACAACAACCTCTTCCTCAATAGGTAGTGGTACTGGGTCATTAGGAATGGTAATTCATGGAAAAGGATGTAGAACTAGATACTCTACATAATCAACTATAAAAGGTGGCTTAACAATATTAGGATAGATATCCCAAACTAGAGGTTGTAGAGCTTGATACTCCTGAACAACGACATCATATGAAAGATCCAGTCCCCAATCAATGGAATCTACCTAACACCAAGCATAATGGGAAAAACTCTGGGGCATACCCTGAACAATACCATATTGTCTAAGCACTCGTCTGAACAAAAATCTCTCTAACACCCAATGAGTCTGACCAATTAGCATCATCGACTGGCAGAGGAATGACAACTATACATCATCATCCCACTACTTGCAATCTAGATAAGGCCACCATGTAACAACCTCTACATCATCCAATACTCTCCTCCAATGATCTAACTTACCTAGTCTAGGATGAGTAAGATGACTTGTCTATCTATGCACATATGGCCACATGGTGGCTCTCTGTCTAACTGTCACTAGATGTGTAACAACTATATGATCCCATGCCCACACCGGTAGTAGAGTAACTCTTGATGACAAACTACAACTTCCAAGGTAGACAACCGAATGTAAATCATGATAAATATGGGAAAGCATACACATGTCCCAAGCATATCTCATACCATGCACAATCATGCTCTCCAACACATGGCCCCAACCAACATAAAGTCCCTTTGACCTGTGATCAAGACAAAGGAACCCTCCAATGAAACCAACAAGTACTGTAGGAAAAGTGGCATAGGCATCCACCATCTCACGCCATGGAATCCAATATCTAGAAATAGTATCATCCTAAAATACTCAGTGGAGAGCATCGGTCGCACCCTGCCCTAAAGAATCATAAACTACAATGTCACCAACAATAGGTATCCTCAGAATCTGCTAGACATCCTCAGGGGTGATTGTCATCTTGCAAGTAGGAAGGTGGAAAGTATTATGCTCGCTATGCCACCTCTCTGCTAAGGCTGTCAGGAGACCCCAATTAATCCTAATTGGGGGAATATCTAGTAACAAAGAAAAACCACAACATGTAATAATTGAAGTCTCGGGTTGCGCTAGCTGTGGTATCAAATCAAAATTCCTAGGGAACTGCTCTCGAATCTGCAGGTTCGTCAAAGCCTCCTATCATTATAAAATGTTCAAATTCAATAATCTTTGTGAAATCATCAAACATCAATTATCCTATCAATGGTGAGAATTTTGATCAAATATTGTGACCAAGCATCATCAAACCTCACCTATCATGAGGTATATCAAACAAACTATAATTATTCTTTGCCTATCATGAGGATAATTATCATCAATCAATTATCAGACCTCACCTATCATGAGGTTGAACATCATTTACTTTTTATGGGATCATCAATCATATAAAACCAATGGCCGACATAATCAAAATCGAAAAATCAAGGATAAAATTGACAAACTGCATCATTTTGACTTGAATGTGCTAAAACAATGTTTTTATGCGCCACAATATCAAAAGTGCCATTAAAACACCTTGAAGCGCTAAAATAGGCACTCAAAGCACTAATTCATTAGATGCACCATTTTATGAGGAAAAAGTGCCATTTCAGGCAATCAAATTGTTGAACTGGTCAAAGTGCTAAAACAGAAAATTAAAGCACTAAAACATCTATCCTAAGCGCTGAACTAGTCAAAGCGCTAAAATAGAAAATGAAAGCGCTAAAATACCTATCCTAAGCACTATAACTTTCAAAGCGCTAAACTAACCTATCAAAGTGCTACAAAAATTAATCTAAGCGCTACTTTATTGAAAGCGCTAAAATGGACAATGAAAGCGCTACTGCGGGCCTTAGAAGCGCTAAAAGAAACCAAAAATTTAAAATCCAAAAAAAGCGTGAAAAATGAGAAAACACGAATAACAAGGAGGATCATGGGTACATACTGGAGGTCTGTAGGTGGTCGGGCGGTTGTGTCATCGCACGCGCTTGAATCGGTGAGTGTGGTAAGGGATTGACATCTTGCTCCAAATTGCTAATTTTCTCACTCTCAAATTCTTCAAACTCCAAATGCACAAATGAATTCAAATTTACCCCTCTTTAACTTTTTAAAGGTTAATTAAAGAGATTTTTATGGGATTCATTTAATTTATTTACTAGAGGATTAATTCAAAAATCATCATAGGGGCATCTTTCAAACTCTTTGTTGGGAGATAAATTATTGCATCATCAAATCTTTATCAAACCATCAAAAATCATTAGAAAATTAGGAAAAATTTTGAAAAATCTTAAAAATCAAAATTTCATCAATTTATCTCATGAGGGGGCATATATCCATCATCATTTGAAAATCAATGTCTAAGGAATATTGAAAAAATTTCATCAATACTAGCAACAGTGGCAAAATTTTCTTTGAAACAATGCATAAACACATCACTTCAAAGAGGGGCAAAATGTATACACCTAAAAATGGTACGGATAATCTAATTAATTAAATATGATTTATTTGATTAATTAACCTTAAATTACTCAACTATTGAATAAATAGAAACATTTATTTATATATTTCACATTTAAATTCTTCTATTATTTCATCTTAATTAAATAAACAAGTTCACATACTTTCTTTTATTTAATTATTCATTTCTTCCATTTTTAATTTAATAAATAGACTTCTATAGTTTGTTTTATTAAATTTAATATCTTATTTCTTCCTTAATTTGAATAAATCTAAATATTCAAATATATTCATATTTCTACAACTCATCATATTTTACCTACCAAATTAGATATAAAACATCTAATTTAATTCAACTAGCATTCACAAGAAAGCTGTGGAGACAAATTGGACACAAATTGGAAATCAATTTGTCAATCTCTTTCCTTTGATCCTTCCGATCCTCTGGCAAGGTGTTTTTTTGGGGAGGAACAATCCCTATGATCAGCTCGAACTTCTTCATCTCTCACCATTCAATCCTCCAAATCAAATCTAGACCTTTGTCGTGCCACCCCTTCACAAATGTGTTGTCGTGAATCTATAAATACAAGCTTCTAAAGTAGGAATTGGATCTCATCTTTGTGCAAACTTACTTTGCAACAATAGAGCAATCAAGCATTCAAGCATATAGCAATCATTCTAGAATAGCAATAACACTCTTTTTATCATAATCATGGCATTTTATTTATATTCATCATAGTTTACGACAACTTTATATATCTGTTTCATGTCATTTGCATCAGAAATATTTTATCATGGATTTTAGAAATCATTATCAATCATTAGATTATTGCATCTTGCATCATCCCATTCAATAAATAGGCATTTTAATAGTCATAGTGCTTACCAAATCCAAGAGCCCTCCCATGATTTAATAAATCTTTAGAGATAGGGAACAATAAGACGCTTTCAAGAGTTTTCCTATATTTTAATTAGTTTAATTGTTGATTTTCTTGATATAATGTTTCATTAAGAAGTTTTGTTGGTTATTTTACTCAATATGTATTCCACACTTACAGTCATCATTCCCCAAATACTTAGAATTGGAAGAATGACACAAAGAGAGCGAAAACAAATAAAAATTTGTTGGGTCAACATGGAAGATACATAAAAGTCTTGACACCTTGCTTCATCCCCAAAAGGAAAACACAAGACAAATGAAAAATGATAAAATGCTTACAACATAGAGAAGAATGTAGATACATATAGAGGAATGCACAAAGAGAGAGAGATACATCAAACAAAGCATCACGGGGGATCACATTACGCATATGAAATCACATAAAGAAACATGCAAAATAAATAAAAAGACTAGTAAGCCACATGCGATTCAACCTATAGTAGGTTGGCTACATCCCAATCTTGATCGATATATATACAAAAGGTGGAAAACTAACCAAAGGGACAACAAGTGTTGAACTAGGGGAAGCACCAAGTTTAACACTTTTTTTAGGAGATTTGTCATTTAAGCTCATAGAAGAGGAAAATAATGTATTTAATTCATTATGCACTTGCTCATCAATCTTTGTAATGTCAATGTAATCATCTAGATTAATCACAACAAGAGGTTGAATGATAATGTCCATGGAAGGTTCTTATTTACGTTGCAACAAAGGTGTAAATTCATCATGTATTACTTCAGGAAATTTAGTATTTTGATTTTCTATGTTGTTCTTTTCTTCTTGATTTTGTAACATACAAGCAATAGCACGACATCTATGCCTACACTCTCTAACATTTTGATTTTGTTTCAATATATTGTCAATTTGAGTTTGTGTAGGAGTGGGTTTTCCAATCATAGGTTTCTTCTCTTCCTTTAGGGGAGGAACAAAAGGAACTATGGGAGGTTGTTCAACCACTTTCTCTTTTGATTTGTAAACTTGTTTAATTTTAGGAGGCACAACAAGATTATTTTGGGGCTGATGCAAGAAGTTGGGTCCACGAAAAGCTCAAAAAGTGGAAGTGTTTTTGTTGTTTTTCAAAATTTGTCACACTTGGATTGAAAATTTGAGGCACTTATACAATGTATCTTGAAAAAATCTAGTAATATATGAAATTTAGCATTTTGAATCTAGTTTCAAAATATGTAAATTATTCAAATACTTAGATTATAGAAATTAAATTTTGATAGGGATCTATAAAAACCACTTTTTAAAAGTCCCCTTTTTTTTACCATACCATGCATGTGTACAAACACCACTTTTTGACCCAAATAAAATTATTTTGCTAATTCCTTTAGGGGAAAGAGAGCTAACAACATGAAAATTGATGAGGAATTTTTGTAATTTTTTGTTGAATATTTTTTTTATTGAATTGTTATTGTCTTTAATTGTTGTTTTAAAAAATTGTGTATGGACAATATAATTGGACCTAAACTAAAAAAAATTTGAATCTTTTTTTTTCATTGTGTAAAGAATTGTCTAAAGATTGATGTCATATAAGTTTTTTTACAAGAAAACCAAAAAAAAGTTATTAAAAAACAAAAAAAGCTTGATATTTCAAGTTTAAGGCCTAGTTTGCTTAGAAATTAATTAAAAAATAACAAACATAATCCAATCTTAATAAAAATTATATATTCAAAAAATAGGCATCGTGCTCTCTAATGGGTTTTAATTTTATAGATTGATTCAGAAAAAAAGTCCATCAGCCATATTGCCAAAGTTGTACATTCTTCTAAAATTTGCCTTAGTTTTTTAGTTGCAAGTCAAAGGCTAAAGCTCAAATTGCCAAGCCTTTCCTGAACCTCAAACCAAGGCTACATGTGGGTTGGGAATTCAATTTTTAAATAACGTGTATGTGTTATTAAAACGTGTATGTATTATTTAAATGAAACTCATACGCGTTATTTAAATGAACCGCGTACGTGTTTCATAATGTGTACGTGTTATCTTATTACCCGTTGGGTAAAGGTAATGCGTATGCATTATATAACACATACACGTTCCTATAATAGAATGTGTATGTGTTTCATAATGCGTATACGTTTCTTAAATAGCCATTTTTTCTCAATTTGGAAAATAATGATAAAACATGTTTTTCTTGCAACATTCCTTTTGTGCAGTATGGTCTGAAAGTGCCATTTTCTACATTTTTTATTACAAATTTGTCTTGTCCAAGGAATATTCTATTCAAATTGTTGGAAGAGACAAGTGCAGGTTGAATTTTCTGAAGTGGAATCAAGTAAAATAATATTTTACAACAAGACTTGGAAAAAGAGAACTTTTGGATGTATTCATAGACATTTTTGTACTTCAAAGTTTATAGAAGAGAGGATCTTCATACTATAGAGTTCTGTTTAAAAAATTGAAGAAGGAAATTTGGAAATAGGTTACTTGAATCATTTGTTTTTTCATCAAAAAGGGTTTGGTAACGATGGGATCAAAGCAAAGACAAAGGAAAAAATGTAGAAAGTTAATGGCACCCGAAGAAATTCAAGCAAATAAAGAAATGAAGGCAAAAAGACAAAGGGATAGAAGAGAAAGGATTCATCAAATGAAAAATTTGGAAGCATCTAGTTCTATGAATGTTGAAGAGGAAGCCATGAATGATGAAATGAATATAGATGATGCAAATGTGGAGATGGTGAATATGGAAGAAAATGCAATTATGGAGACAAACCCAACTATGCCTTCATCTTCAACTTTGAATGATATAGAAATAGTACCTATGCAAACAACTTCGGGTATGTCTTCAAATCCACCTCCCAATGATATGGAAAATGCACCTATTCAAACAATCTATCCAGGTATGTTTTCAATCTCAAGTCTTGATAATATTGATCTTTCTTATTTAGATGAAGCTAGATACACCATTGATGATATCAATAATTCTAGGGTTGAAACAATGCAAAACCAAAAAAAATGATGAAATTATATCTCATGAGAATGAAAATGAAACCCCTTGTATGGATGAAGGTGAAAATGTTTTTTATACAATTGAAAAAGATGTGCTAGATAATCTTCGTGGTAAATTTTCTTGGAGACAAATTAGAACTTATGGAAATAGAATATATAAAATATTTTTTTATAGAAAGAAATTAGGATTCCAATGTCAACTCATGGTGCAATTTGTGAGAATGTCGAAAATGAGAAAAGTGATGAAAAAATTAGGGATTTTTGTAAAACCAAGAAAGAAAGATGATTCAGTAGAATTGATTTTATAGGTAAGAAAAGTCGATCTAAAGATAAGAATGCAGCTTGTCGTGCAATAACAACTGCTCTAGTTGATAAAGCAACTTCAAATAAAAGAATGTTAAGATTAGTAAATGTATAAAAGTAAATCCTAAAACATTGATAAGAGCTACTAAAAGAAGATAAAGTATTGAAAATGATCCAATTAATCAATGTCAGAGTTTTAGTGGTAGACTCCTAAGATCATACATGAAATTAACTAATGAAATGAAATCTTTAATCGATAAATTTTGGCATGATAATACAAGAGTATCACCTAACATTAGAGATGTCTTAAAATTAAGGGTGGGTTCCAAAATTCATGAACCTCATCCAAAGCATCTCTTAGATATGACTCAAAATGAATTATACAAAAGAAATTTAGATGCTTCAATCTTACCATTGAATATTAACATAAGTCAAAGATCATTTGAAAAGTGTAAACCTTGGTATGTTAGAATTAATAAGCAACAAATCTCTTGTTGTTGTAAGACTCATGTATAATTTCATTATTATAATTATGATAGTTTTCAATATATACGATGCAGTTTGCATGCTAACCAAATTATGCAGGACATTTGTGGTATTAATATGCCACCTGAAAGAATAAATGATTTTATAGCAGGTTTGTTTTGTGAGCCCTCTAATGGAAACTTATTTTATTTAAAAGCATGTATTTTTGGGAATGCGATAGATGTGGTAAATTTTCATTATTAAGAGAATGCATGCATGAAAGTAGTTTAGATGAATTTGGAAAACAATTAGTGGATGTAAAAAAATTTAAAAATGTTGAGTATTCTTTAAAATATGGAAAAACTGGAAAACGTTGTGAGCTAATTGTGGAAAAATTTAGTGTGCATGTATTTATTAAAGAATTTAAAAATAAGTTTGTACCTAAATATGGTTAACACTCTCAGTATGCTCATTGACTTGATAATCAATTTTGTTTATGTAAAAACACATTCCTAATTGAAACTATATTGTTAGTTGTTGATTTTGCTGAAAATTATACTCTTGCTCCACAAGAAGAAATTCAATCATAGTATTATAATTCAGTGCAAGTAGCTATATTTTTTCATATTGTTTATAGACATGCGTAAATGATAGTAGAGAAGATAATATAATTTTTTTGAGAGAGTACCATTTTTATGTAAGTGATAATAAATTACATTCATTTGAGTTTGTTCAATATTGTTTTGATATATTTTATAAAAATTTAAAAGAGAGGAATTCAAATGCTAGAACATCTCATATGGTTGGATAATTGCACAGGTCAATTCAAAAATGCTAGAATATTTTATTATAAGGAAAATAATATACAACACATATGGAGTTTTTTTGAAGTTGGTCATGGTAAGGGAGAACACGATGGAGCAGGTGTGTGTGTGAAAAGAGCTCTTGCTAGAGAGAAACTAAAATTTGAGGATGCTAAAAAATTAGAGATGCATGTGCAATTGTAGATTGGTGCAATACCAAATTATCTACAAGAACAAGTGAGCTCAAAAATTCAACGCTTCTTTTGGTTAGTTGAAGAAAATGAGATTTTTTTCTCGACAAGATTGTGAAAAAATTAATGGATCTACAAAATGTCATTTGCTTAAGAGTTTGAATGCAAACACATGGACAATATGGACAAGGGATTTGGCATAATTTTGTCAATTTTGTATTGTAGGTGATTGGGAGGTGTGTGAAAATACAGAATGGGTCAAACAATGGCAACAAAGAGAGTTAACACCTACATCGACACATGTTCAACATGGAACGACAATTGAAGATAAAGTGTTTGCGTAGATGAACCTTGATTGTGTTTTTGGATCTTATGCAAAGCTACATTATTTATTGGTTAGATAAATTATATGCTTATGCATGCTATGAATTAAATATAAATCTCACTCTTTATTGAATTTTTATTTTATTTTTTTGTGACATGTATTGTGCTAGGAGATAGAGGAGATACAGTATTGGTTGGCTAGATGTGTTGGAGAAAGGCATAAGTTGAGGCATCCTAGAGTGAATGATGACAACTTTGAGTATCAATTGGTTTTAGTAGTTGTTGTTTGGTGGCACGGCTTCAAAATATTTGATAAGAAAAGAATAAACTCGCATTTGATTGTGAAGACACAAAGAAGATTACATTATTCACATTTGATTTTTGGAAACCAATATAAAACTAGTTACATATCGAGGAGATATCATGGGAGCGTGCTAATAAAGTTTCCTTGGACATTCAATGGAGATTATACAGAACAATCCTTAATTCATTACAAAAGAACACAATCTGAGATGGTACAACAAAGTAAATAAATATTGGTAAGTATATAGTTGTATATATATTTAATTTATATATATATATATTTGTATTTAGTCATTTCCTAATTAAAGTTTTATATCATTTTTTGTTTCAGCTCTCCCAAAACTAGATTCTTTACAAAAAATAGAGGAGATACACATATATTACAATAGAATTTGAATCTAGAGATAGTAACTATATATAGTTCTAGATACATTTTATTGATAGTATAAATATAAAACTAAATTTAATTCATTTTCATTTTATAAAAAATTAATAATTGTTTTCATATCCCCTTAAGCCATTCTCTTTAAACCCCTTAAGCCATCCTCCTATGTACCATTAATCCATCTTCTTGCATCCCCTTAAGTCTCTATTAATTCCCCTTAATTCATTCTATTAGGAATCCTTAATCCATCCACTTGCATCCCCTTAAGTCACTCTCTCAACACCCCTTAAGCCATCCTCTTAGGACCCCTTAATCCATATCCTCATATATCTACCCTTAATCAATCCACTTGCATCCCCTTAAGTCTCTCTCTCAACACCACTTAATCCATCCTCTTAGGACCCCTTAATCCATATCCTCGTATATCTACCATTAATCCATCCACTTGTATCCCCTTAAGTCACTCTCTCATGGGTTAATGGTTTAGGGTTCATCTCCTAGTCTTTAGGTCATATGGTTTAGGGTTTCTAGGGTTCATGATATTCTTAGAATAATAAATATATATGGGTTTTAAGGGATTAGGGTTCATGAGATGCTTAGAATAACAAATCTATATGGGTTAATGGTTTAGGGTTCATCTCCTAGTCTTTAGGTCATATGGTTTAGGGTTTCTAGGGTTCATGAGATACTTAGAATAACAAATCTATATGGGTTTTAAGGGTTTAGGGTTCATGAGATGCTTAGAATAACAAATCTATATGGGTTAATGGTTTAGGGTTCATCTCCCAGTCTTTAGGTCATATGGTTTACAGGGTTTATGGTTTCTAAGGGTTCATGAGATGCTTAGAATAACAAATCTATATGGATTTTTAAGGTTTAGGGTTCATGAGGTGCTTAGAATAAAAATCTATATGGGTTAATGGTTTGGGTTCATCTAGTCTTCGTCCTTATGGTTTTAGGCTTCCATGGTTTCTGGGTTCATGAGATGCTTAGATCTTTGATCCTATAGCATGGGTTTTAAGGGTTTATGGTTCATCTCTTAGGATTTAGGTCCTATGGTTTAGGTTTTAGGGTTTTAAGTCATTCTCTCAACTCCCCTTAAACCACCCTCTTACATCCCTTTAATTCATTATATCAACTCCCCTTAATCCATCCTCTTACATCCCTTCAATTCATGCTATCAACTCCCCTTAATCCACCCTCTTGCATCCCCTTAAGCCATCCTCTTAAAGGACCCTTAAGTCATATCCTCTTACATACCATTAATCCACAATCTTGCATCCCTTAAGTCACTCTCGTAATTCCCCTTAATCCATCCTCTTAGGACCTGTTAAGCCATATCCTAGGGTTCATGACATGCATCCCCTTAATGCCCTGTCCCTTCGTCATTCTATAATATGGCCTCTTACGTCATTAATATCTTCCTCATCTCTTAAATCATCTCTTAAGGATGTAGTCATCCTCTTTATGTAATCCCACAATCTTGCATCCTTAAGTCACTATTGCAATTCCCCTTAAGCCATCCTGTTGGGACCATTAAGCCATATCCTAGGGTTCATGGCATGCGTCCCCTTAATCCACCCTCTTACATCCCTTTAAGTCATTCTATCAACTCCTTAATCACCCTCTTGTCCTTCAAGTCATTCTATCAACCCCCCTTAATCCACCCTCTTGCATCCCCTTAAGCCATCCTCTTAAAGGACCCTTAAGTCATATCCTCTTACATACCCTTAATCCACAATCTTGCATCCCTTAAGTCACTCTCATAATTCCCCTTAATCCATCATCTTAGGACCCGTTAATCCATATCATAGGGTTCATGACATGCATCCCCTTAATACACCCTCTTACATCCCTTTAAGTAATTCTATAAACTCCCCTTAATATACCCTCTTACATCCCTTGAATTAATTGTATCAACTCCCCTTAATCCACCCTCTTTCACCCCCTTAAGCCATCCTCTTAAAGGATCCTTAAGTCATATACTCTTACATACCCTTAATGCACAATGTTGCATCCCTTAAGTCACTCTCATAATTCCCCCTAAGCCATCCTCTTAGGACTCGTTAAGCCATATGATAGGGTTCATGAAATGCATCCCCTTAATCCACCCTCTTACATCCCTTTAAGTCATTCTATCAACTCCCCTTAATCCACCCGTTTACATCCCTTTAATTCATTCCATCAACTCCCCTTAATCCACCCTCATGCATCCCCTTAAGCCATCCTCTTAACTCCCCTTAAGGAATTCTCTTAGGACCCCCCTTAAGCTATATCTTCTTAGGTCCCCTTAATCCATCCTATGACAAACATCATTTGAATTTGTATGGAATTTATAAGATCGAATTTTCTAACTTTTACTATATATTGTTCTTTTCTCACATGGATTGTTTACTTAAACGACTCATAAAAACTATAGTTACTTTACTTACATTAATTATTTTTGTAGGTTCTCATCAAGTCGGTCTACCATGTGATTGCCACTGTAAAACTATTTTATCAAGAGACTATGTAAATATCAATTTTTGGTCTTGACCTAAAAGTTTATAAGCTTTAATTGAATCTACATGCACATATATGTTTCATCATGTTATATAGTTGTATTAAACATCAATATACATTATATATGTTTCTTCGATGTATGATCTTTAATGTATGAACTTAAATGAACTTATTAGTCACTTTTTAAATATCTTGTTCCAATTTTATAGATTATACATTTCATGTCTCGTATTTACCACATTTTATATAATTGTTCAATTGTATAGATTATACATTTTGCGCATACAAAGAGATAGATTTTTGTTTATTGATTCAAATATTTGCTAGAATTGGAAAATAGTTAAAATTACCCGCCCTTAGTTTATTATGAATATGATCTAAACTATTTAAGGAAATTTTTAATTTGTCACCTAACTGGATGTGACAAATTATATATATGAAATTTGATTCTAGATAAGAATTTATATAGTGCATGTATTACTTGAAAATTAGATAAAATATCTATACATACATGAGTGCATATAATCATCAAAATGAACATAACACAATCATAATTGACTACATATATAATCATCAATTAAAGTCAACTGATATAAATAAAAAAAAACATGATAATATTAATCAATATAATGCATGTGAAATGGTTCATGAAATAACATGTTCAAAATGTATATGTCAAGTCCAACACATATTTAAATAAAACTCTAGAGATCTATAGTCCATAAAATTTAAAAACATCTAACTATCAGGATGATAAGTTATATCAAGTCTCCTCTTTGTTCCATGTCAACTAGATGTACATACATCATGTTGTAAAAGAGTACAAGAAACTTGAAATTAGATTTAAATTTATTTATAAATTATTTTGATATAATTAAACATACTTAAACTTGAAAATATAACCTTTTAGATAAAAATAAATTTAATTAAATATCTAGTAAATACAATAAAAATGATTTTTAGTATGCATAAATTACCATATGATCATGTGAATCTACTAGAAAATTTTGTGTTGGATGTTGTGGTGTGTTGTTGATAGGTGGTTGTCATTGATGTCAACACTATTAGCATTGTTGCATTAGAATTTGTATATGTCGAGGATATTGAGAAAATTGTAATAAGAAGTGCTACAGGTTGTCAGAGGTGAAGTGAAGTTCTTTCTGTCGATGTGTTTAGTTCAATGTTGTTCTAAGGTTGTGGAATAAATGGTTTTTTGTTGAGTATATCTAGTTTATCCACATCAAGTTTCAGAGATCTGCATGAAGATTTGATTGAGTTATGAAGATTTGTATTTTGGCAGTTTTTCTATTACTTTAGTTTGTGTTCCTGAATGAAGATCATGTGATTTCAGTAAGTTTAGTTGCTGCAAATGCTTCTCCAGTGTTTCATGATGCCTGTGGATGTTTCTAGTTCATGCCCTATCTGTGTTGCATGTTTGCATCGATTGTTGTGCTTGTGATCCAAGATTTTCTCTTGTGTGTTCATGTTTTTCATGTTCTTGGCTGACAAGGTGTTGAAGCGTGTTGTGGATCTTCGAGGAGTAATTAATTGAAGTGGTTAATGTTTGAGGATGTTATTTTTGGTCTTCACTATGTTGTGGCCGACCTTGGTTGATTTGCATGAATAATCTTTATTGATTTGGGCCGACTGTTTATATTCATTTTATTATTTCTTTGGAGCCAACTTATAGTGATGTAATTTCTTGTTACGGATATATAAGAGCGATTGTTTTATCATTTGAAGGCATGAATGTGTGTGTAGGTGCGAAGTGTAAGAGTCTTATGTGCGAATAAAGTTCAGATCATTCGAAGGCAGAGCAGAAAGTGAAGAAGAGTGAAGAAGTGTTCATGTGCTTAACTGGAACTATAACCAGGCATTAGCAGATGATATCTTCTTAGTTCAAAGTCTGATGGATTTAATCAAAACCTTTCTATAAGACAGTGTGTCTTCCTTTGGGAAGTAAGCCTATTTTGTATTTGAGTAGTGAGCTCTAGGTAGTGTGCCTGAATGCATGTGCATTCCTCATTTATATTCTCTTATACTTTTAACAAGGTATAATCTTGTGGATTGACCGCCAATATGGTTTTTCCCCTAATAGGGTTTCCACATAAAAATCTTGGTGTTATGTGTGATTCTGATGTGTTGTTCATTTATTCTTTCATGATTAATGTTCATATCTAAGAATAAGGTAAATAAGTTGAATAAGTTTGAGATTTGGTGACAACTAATTCACCCCCCCTCTCCGTTGTTTTCCCTTGTGTTGCCAACAATTGGTATCAGAGCTTGTGGTTCCTTGGAAGAAGTTTAACAATTTTCAAGGTGATTTGGGATGGCAACTTATAATAAGGATAGTCCTAGATTTGATGGAACAAATTATTCTTTATGGAAGACTTGAATGGAGTGCCATCTGAGATGCATTGGTGAATCCTACTGGAGCATTACAAAAATTATATATATGTTATTCCACAAAATGGTCCTACTACTTCTGCTGAGATCAGGGATGTTGAGTATAATATCAAGGCTCAGGAGGCATTGTTGAGTGCTTTGACCGATATTGAGATGACAAATGTGATGGATCTAAAGATTGCTTATGAGATCTAGAAAAAGTTGGAAACCTTGTATGAAGGTGATGCTTGATGTGAAGATTGCTAAGGTACAAAGTCTGAAAGGGAAATATGAAAAGTTGAAAATGGGTGATGATGAAAATGTTACTACTTTCATGCAAAGAGTGAATGAACTTTTGTGTGGTATCAAATGTGTTGGTGGACATATAGACGAATTAGAGATTGTTGCTAAAGTGCTTAGATCCTTGCCTAATTCATACAAATTCAAGGCTAGTTCTATTGAAGAGCTTCGAACTATAACAAATGTTACTAGAGATATGTTGATTGGTAAGCTTACTTCTTTTGAGTTGAGTGAATTTGGTGATGCACTTCCTAAGGATAATCTGCATTCAAGGCCACTACTTCTGGAAGAGATAGATAGAGATATGATCCAGGTGAAATTTCATCTAGAAAGACATTCAAATATGAGGATGAAATGAGACAACTCGATGGAGAAGAAAGAGAGCTTGAAGAACTTGAAGCATTGATTGTGAAAAGAGAAGCCATAGGACAAGGTAAGTATAATGGAAAGCTACCTATTAAATGTTTCTCTTGTAATAAGATAGGTCATTTTGCATCAAGGTGTCCTGAGAGAGTTTCCAAGCCAAGATTTAACAAGCCTAAATTACAAAAGAAGTGTTACTATGCTACTGAAGAAGGTGTGACAGATGATGAATCTGACAAAGGAAATGCAAGTGAAGATGAATTTGTGTTTATTTCTATCAAGGAAAATAATCTTGTGTCTATTGAATCTACTAGTTGTACAAATGTGGAGAAAGCCCTATTTTCTCAAGTTGAAGAGAAAGATGAATGGGTAATTGATAGTGGTTTTTCTCATCATATGACATGAGATAAAAGTAAGTTTGTGAATTTGGAAAAGTATGATGGTGGTGTTGTGAGATTTGGTGATAATACAACTGGTGTGATCTGTGGAAGAGGATGCATTTCTCTTGATGGTAAGCATAATACTGATGATGTCTTGTATGTTGAAGGTTTGAAGCATAATATTTTAAGTGTTCAACAAATGGTTGATAAGGGATACAATCTTCAGTTCATGGATGTAGAAACTATGCTTTTAGATCTTCAAAAGTCCATTTTTTGTTTGTCAAAACATTTATTAATATGAGTAGAAGGAGACATAATGCTACATTTTTCAAATAATTTCAAAAAAATTATAATTTAATACCAAATACTACTACAGATTTTTAAATGGACAATTTAAAACAAGTTTGAATGAATATGTAAAATTTTATACACATTCACATTTTCTAATGGTAATTTTTCTATTTGTTGCTAAATTTATTGTTGATAACCAATTTCAATACACTTCATATCAAATACCGTGAAACTCAAATTTGTATATATGACTAAATACTACCATATTTGTATATGCTTTATATCAAATACTACAGAATACTACCATATTATTTGAGGCATTCTGTCAAATAGATAACGTTCCTTATCTATGCTTCCACTTTTTGCATATCCTGCAATCATGGCATTCTGTCAAACAATCCTTGGAGCCATTCTATCAAACAATTCACGTGCCTTTTCTAAGCTTACATATTTTGCATACATGTCTACCAGGGCAGTTGCAGCTACAACATTTGACAAAACTCCTTTGTCATTTATCTTGGCATGGATGTGCATACCCTGTTACAAAGCTCCCACTTTCACATTGGCTAGGAGGATTCTGGCAAAGGTTGCAGAGTCTGGGTTTACCCCAACCAATCACATTTGGTCAAAAGTTTCCAAATCCTTTTCAACAAACATACATTGTGCATATCCTGCAATCATAGCATTCCATGAAACCAGATTTTTTTGAGGCATCCAATCAAACAGTTCATATGCCTTGTCTATGCTTACACATTTTGCATACAAGTCTACCAGAATAGTTCATGTATCTGACAATAATTTCCCTTCTGTTCTGCTTTGATGGATGTCCATACCCTGTTCCAAAGCTCCCATTTTGGCACAAGCGAGGAATATGCTAGAAAATAAAACTGATCGTGATGAAAACCTGTCTGTCACAATGACAGCATCGTGAGGATACCATGTCTTTTGTCCGCTGCTTGAAAATACCAGTGGTGAGGTAGACGGGCATAACCTTTTCCATCCTCTTTGTTTCATGCGATCAAACGTGCGGGAACATTGTTCAAATTCAAACATGAATGGAGATTATCTTTTGAATGGAAATGGATGGGAATGAACATTAGGTGGGAGGAATGGGCCCACATCCACCTAAGCAGTCAAAGCTTAGTGTGTGATGTTTAAGCCCCACCGATAACCACATTTGATAAAGAGCTTCCAATTGCATTCCATGAGTTCATGTCTAGTTTCAAACCTGTTAACTGCATTCGATTTAAAAGTTTCAAGGCTTCATCACATTGCCCATTTTGTGCAAATCCATCCATCATAGCATTCCAAGTAATTGCATCCAAATTCACCCCTGACAATTCCATTTCACTATGGAGTCTCAAGGCCTCCTCACTAACCCCAATCTGGGCACATCCCCCAATAATTATAGTCCACAAAACCACATCTTTCTCAAACATCTTATCAAACACCTGTGGGCATATTCCACACACCCACATTATGCATACATGTCTACTAAAGCATTCTCAACAATAATATCCAGCTCAAACTCATTTCTAATGATATAGCCATGGACCTCCTTGCCCTTTTCTAGAGCCGTTAAACCAACACACGCCTTGAGAACACTAGGAACAATTATATTGTCCACCCTGATGGCTAAATATTGCATCCAATTCAAAAGCTTAAAGACATCCTCCTAGAGCCTACAATGAGCATATGCTCCAATCAAAATAGACCACAAGAAAGCATTTCATTGAGAAATTTTGTCAAACACTCATCTTGCATCTCTCAAGCTTCTACATTTAATGTACATAACAAGCTTATTTCCTACCCAACCATTACTCGTATGTCCACTCTTGAGAACATGTGCATGGACCTGTTTTCCCTCTGCAAGGGCTCTCTTATTGATTATCTCTTGCAAGAGAGAATAATAGCTAGACGAATCTATCCCGATGCTACTATGCTCTGCAACCTCTGAAATGCCTTTTGCTTCTTTCGATGGCTTTTCCTTACATTCTTTGCACAAGGTTTTGTATACGATAGTGATCTTGTCATCGGGTGTTAGTATGCCATTGTTGTCATGTTTTGGTATTTTCCATGTTTTAACAAGACTGGTATTATTGCAATTCACAGTGCAGAACAAAGAAACCATACCTTGAAGTCTTTGACGTTTGAACCCATGTAATGAATTCCTCTTTCTAGAGCCTTCATTGAAGAGCTCCTTCAGCAGACTGCAACTATTATGAAAGTGGCATGGGTTTTCCTATGGCCAGGGTGGTGAGTTACAACTTCTCTTTCAAGGAGCAGTCCTTTCATCTCCAAAATCCAATCTACACCATGAAGAGAAGGAACAAGAAATGCTCGTTTAAGTATCAGAGAGAACCAAAAACGTCAGGCTCCATTTCAACTCCGCTAAGGCAATCGAACCTGTACTTTTGGGCCCACTGAAGGGCACAGTGAATGATTTCGAATATCTTGCATTCTTCTTTGATAGACCCGTGGTTAGAAACGGAAGGGCCTATTTTGGTGTGTGGTGTATGCTACATGCCTTAAAAGCAGGCAAGACAATTCACCATGCCTTAAAGCAGGCCAGACAATGTGCCTTTTTTCTTTGTGGAGTAGCTGATGACATCCTTGCATGTCTCCAAAAATTAAATGCAAAGAAAATGAACGGAAAATAGCGACAAAAAATTGTTTTATAGCTAGCTATTTCACGGCGTGAGACAGGTTTCAGCTTAAAGTTCTTACAATATAGACAAATCACATTGTTATTATCACTAGTATACATATATTAAATATTAATAGATATAAAATACTTGGAGAGTTATCATACTTTAATTTTCTTTTTGATTGATTTATTTTGTGATCAAATCTTCTTTTGCCATGAAAAATATTATTTATTTATTTATTTGTTCTTTTAGTTTATGCAAATATTTGAATTATTTTTATTATTTATTTATTTGTTTTTTTTTTCATCAAATCTAGTTCCACATGACTTTCACCTGCCTGCATTTTAAATGCAGCTTCAAAAAGCATGTTGGACATATTTTATTGGGTGCAAAATTGGCTTGGAATTTGATCCTCTAGACAGTTTTGCCAATTTTAAACCATTTTTCAATTTTAAAATTTATTTAATATTTTAATATAATTGTATTAAATATTTTTAATTATTAGTAGTTGTTATAGAGAAATATAATATAATTTTAATTTTTGTTATATATTTTTTTATAAGAGAACATAAAGTAGTTTGGAGTAGTTAATTTTATTATTGTATCTACTTTTTAAGGATACTTGGTTTATTAGAGATTGTATCACAATACAAGAATCTATTAATTTTCTAAGAGCTGCTATTTATTTTGGGTTTCATATGTAGGTCCTCTAAAAGTAGAATTGAGGAATCTTAGTTTAAGCTATGTGTAAGATAAAGTATTATTCGCTTGAGGTTAGATTATAAAAATCTCTAAGTATAACCTCAATTTGTTAAGATGGACCTCTAACTAGGGGAGAGGGGCCTAGAGTGGAGCACCCTAACTTCACGTTTCTCAAAATCCTGCGTGAAAATTTCAAATCACTCTCAATTTTGTACAATAGATTATTTGGCAACTCATGTGCTTCTATATTTTGTTTTAGGGCCACATCATCAAATATGATGCCATATCAGCATGCTTTTTGTTGAGGTATCCAAAAAGGCCCAAAAAAAAGTGAGACTGATAGTGGTGCACTAAGTCATGTTTTATTGGTGTGTTGATGTGGCATCACATGATTTGTCACTTTGTGTACATTATGGATAAAAAGTGTTTTGCAATTGGATATTAAAATGCTCCACTATGGGGCCCACTGAGGACTACTTCTATCTCCACTATTGGACCCTACACCATTATGAGCCTCTCTCCCTTACTTTGTTCCAAAATCTAAAGAAAAGAAATCACCAATCTCTATAGTATTAAGGAGAAGAGGAAAGTGCAAACATATGATTAACGAATGAAGTATGGCATGTTAAATGTTATATACAAATAACTTATACTTGAACTCACACTTCTCATATACATTGTAAACAATAAAGAGGATGATGTGCAAGTTAATCAAAATAATCTAGATGTATACTGCAACGTACTTTATACATTATACAAAAATATTTCTAAATTTCTTTATTTCTAATATGTTGAATTTACCAATATAATTTAAATTATCTTCTATTTTTTATATATATTTTATTGTCATGTTAGTTATTAGTCCTTGCCGTAAGGCAGAGAATAATGTTATCAATTAGCTGATTGCAATTAATTTTGTTTTCAGGAATTGCTTTAGAAGAGAAATATAAATCTTTTCCTATGGTTTGCGGTGTGATTATTTTTCAAATCTAATTTATGTTATTCTTTTAGCTGATTGTCCTCTTTTAGCTGATTGGCGGATGACATTTTTGTTGGGGTTTTAATCTCTTTCCATTTATACATTTGAAGAAAAAACTCACGGCCAACAAAAATGAGTAGGGAAAAAATTAAAAGCAACTCTAATGTTTGAGATGGGCGAAAGCAAGTAGGGAATGGGGTATCCACGTGGTGGCAAAGTGTGTGAGTAATTCCTGTATAGGAGCATGTTTGACACAGCTAGGCTTAAACATCACACACTAAGCCTTTGACCGCTTAGGTGGTGCTTGTGGGCCCTCTTAACTTTCTGTTGCTGTTATGTTCTCCGTGCGCTTCTTTGACTATCCACAGTGACAATCACTATGAGCATTAAGTTTGAAATTCAATTTTGAATTTGCAATCTCCCGCTGTCGTTGCATCTGCTGCCCAATCTATTAAAGAGCAGCAATAGTACTTCTGCCCTCACATTTCTTGGTTGTCTTCTACTGTGTAATCATGCTCTTCCACTGATCTCCATTTAAGGTTCATCACTGCAATCAACGAAACCAAAAGCACTGCAACACCTCTTCCTTGACCAGTCATTCCTAACTATGCACAAGATGCAGATAAAAATCTCGACAAAAAATGAAACTTGCTTATTGTGTGCTTGTAATTAGTGGCCACTTAAAAAATGCCAGTTCTGCAAGCAGATTTAAAGAACTACGATAGGTAAATGTAATGCCCCACCACACAACCCTAGAGGAAGTTGCAATTAACTACTCAAACATACTATTTTTTTTTTTTGATTAAGTACAATTAACATGCAAGTTTACTACCCATTGCAACAACCTCTAAGGTTACGAGACTGAGGTTACTTTAAAACCCAAACAAGAAACATGAATTGAAACCATAACATTTAATTACTTAACAAATTAAATACACATACATTCCATACATGATAAAATTACATCAAAGGCATAAAAGATACCACATGTTTCCAATAATATAATTTACAATACAATTACAACTCTCATTCCCCGAATGAGGTAAATCCAATAAACAAGGTTACAAAATACATCTTCCACCTTGATGCAAATGAGGGGTAATAAATTACAATAACAACTGAAATGAATAAAGCATGAAAAGAACTGGATCTCACAAGCTCTCCAACTGGAAATCTCGTCCACACGAACAAGAAGATGACCCAACAGATTAAGGTGCCTCGATTATCCATAATAATCAAAATTAAATTTTAAATAAATCAAAACATTTGATTATAAAATCAATTTCCTAATAACATCATTCTCTTATGAAATTAATCTTTACATCAAATATAATTTAAATCATTATAGAAACACTATAATTAAATATAAATAAACATATATCTAGGTAATTATATATTTACTGAATATATAATTATATGTATATATATATTTATATTTTAAATATATATTTTAAAAACTAATTAAATTCCATCCATAATTATTTAAAATATGAATATATATATTATATATATATAAATAAAATGAAAATTTTTTATTAATAAAAAAAAGCGAACCATTAAAAGGCGCGCAACCTTTCCAAAGCAGGGGACGCAACCCTTGCTCTGGAGAAGGTTGTTGCGTAGCCTCCCACAGGGCGTTGGGAAGGAAGTGGCGTTGCCTTCATAGTCGCCTCCTATGGGCGGCTGTGGGGTAGCCTACTCCCCCATTCAAAAACACAAATTTTTTTATTATATTTTAAAAAAAAAAAACTTAAAAAAGAACTCCCCTGCTTCAGAGAGAATACCCAGAATGAAAATGATAGGAAATTTTTGTATAAAAACAATTTTTTTTTAAATGTAAAACTTCCAGCCATAACATATAAATTTTATATGCAAAATATATGTGTATATATATATATATCTAAATTTCATTTCACAACCCAAATTGGGAAAATTTTCTACAGACTAAAAACATAGCAAATTTTAATTTCAAAAGCATAATGAAAAATTCTCAGATCCAAACACAAGGTTTTTTGATTTCATTTGTTCCTCTTTCAGATTTCTATTGTTAAAATTGAAGATTTTTGTTGCAAGTTTTGTTTTCAACAACCTATCTAAATTCCTTCAAGATTTAAACAGGGTTTTCAAAAAAGATTTCCAAGCAATTTTTCAAATTGAAAATGCAATTTTCTAAAATAATAAACAAATGGAACCTGAAATCTAAAGCTTGAAGGAGAGTTTGAAGAAGAAAGATGAGCTGCAATTTCCAATTCTTCCAAAGCTTTTCCAAAATCTTTACCCAAATCCAACAATGCATAATCCAAACAAGAATACCTTCATTTTTCTTTTAACAGCAATTTTCTTCCAAAAAATGAAAAAACTTCCCCAAATTTAGTCAACTTACCTAAAATATCTCATCCACCATAGTTATTGCCTTTTTTGGGGATACTTTTGAATTTTTAAATTTAAAACTAAAAATTTCTTTTCAAAAGGATTTAACACATTTAAAAATTTCCTTTTTTTTTTTTCAACAAAAGGAATTTAAAACTTTAATAATTCCTTTTCAAAAGCATTTGAAACTTTTTTTTTAAATTTTCATTTCCAAAATAAATTAACACTTTTCATTCCCAAAATGGATAACTTAATTCATTTCAACCTAATTAATTTAATTAATCAATAAAATAAATCTAATCCAATATTAGATAATTTTATTAATTAATAAATTAAATAACATCTATAACATTATAACCAAATAAATTTAATAAACAACTTGAATACATAAAGCCATTTATTTACCCTTTTCAACTTGCAATTTAAATAAAAACCAAGGTGAAAAGGACAACATTAAAACAACTAAACCCGACTACAACCTGACGACACACTATGACTAGGGTGATGACTTGGCACGAAAAACCTAGCTACTATCTCCCAATCGAATACCGTTGGCCAATGGACACACTCAAGCCTGTGAACTAGGTGGATTCGATGTCCTGTACCTATCAACTTGCGAACAAAGAGTATATCGAACATGCATATATACATAATATAACCGAACACACCGTGAAGAGGAAATCTCAGAATCGTAGGGCGCTCGCAAGCAAGTGGTACAATCTTGTCCCCTTCACCAATACAAAATTACTAACTGACAATTCTAACATCAATAATATGATCAAAAGCATAAAACATCATTAATTCAATTATTTGCTAAGTTAATCCAAAACATGCCATAATGATAGCATCAGAGTAAAATACCATCACATCAAAATTTATAACATTCACATTGCTTTACAGTTTGTGACCAAATAGTAACCAAGTACCAAATTCAAAGTACAAACAAAAACCACATAACAAAGAAAAACACTGTCTATCAAAGAGCCAAAATGGAGGGGTGTTACAGTAAATATGCGATCTTCTCTCTTTGATGAAATATTATTTCATCACGGCTTGCGGTTTAATTCCCATTTAAGGATTTTTAGTTTAAAAATTTAAGAATATCTCTTTGGCTTTCTTTTCTAAATGATTTTGTGTCTCTTCATTAGCAGCACCCAACTCACCTAAAGACTTTAGATAATTCATGTACTGGAGCTTGTCGTTGGAGTATAAGGGGGCTTGCTTGCTTATGCTACAATCCCTGTTAGACTTTCAAATGCTGAGAAGAAGCCATACCAATGAATGTTGGATCATAGCTCACCAAACCAATCTAATAAAAAGAGCTGATAAATAACTAGTTATACAGGTTTATGCCACATTTATTTACTTGATTTTATCATAATTTCATAAATTAAATAATTTGAGTACTATGAGAGCATTATACCGTTTTTCTTGATTGCAGAGTGATAGTGTCCATTCATCCTTAGAATCAAATAGAAAACAAGTATCATAGTGATAAATAATTGATATTTTAATTTTAAATATTTAGATAAAATTGTATTTTTTTATATAAAATTAATTATAGCAATTTAAGTAAATAATATTCTTATTGGATGGCTGATAAGTATGAATGGTTGCTGATTATTACATATTTATTATTTTTTTATGTTTCAAAATATACACATAAAAGTTATGTTAAGAGTTTAAAAATATAAAACTATCACAAAAATATTAAATAATTGTGTTCCATATAAAATCTATTAATTTTGAAAGATATTTTCTGTTATTAAAGATTTTTCAGGAAAGCTCTTTACAATTTATACAATGACTTAATAACAATAAGATAATGTATGGTAATTGGATATTATTATTAAAAAATATTTAGAATAATATTTAGATTCAAACTTGTAATAGTTCTTAAATAAGATTTATTATGATATAAATATATATTTATCATTTTAAAATTATATATTAATATTGTTATAAAATATGTTAAGAATATTTTCTAATGAAAACAATTGGATCACATACATATTTTATTTTAATGAAACACATTACAATATTTCAATGGACCATACAATATTATTAAATTATTTTAAAAATGAAATAATTTTGATTATGACACATTTTATTTTAAAAAATATTTTATAGCTACATGCCCTTAGTGTACTTGTCATTGATCTTGATCTCCAATATAATATCCTTCTTGTCTAACCATGGATCCTTGCTATGGAAGATGTTTACATCTACCTTCCATCAATACATCAAGTTCCCTCATTTATGCATAGAAGTAACAATTCCTAGTGATCCTCAACTTTTTGATATTGTAAAATGTTGAAGGAATGATACCATAAATGTGATTATTGTCCCATTACTAAAACCACCTTTAAAGTTGGCAATCTTACAAAATTTGAAATTACAAATTATTGATCCAACCTAGATCTATGACTGTCTATCCACATCAAAAAATTGACTTTCTAAATTTCATTTCAAGATCCTTGAAAAAGGTTGGAATGATACCATTATCCTTCTTAAGTCCTAGAGTCTCTATGAAGATCTTTCTTCCACCAACCTTTTCAATGATACCATTATCCTTATCATTCACATTGGCATTCAATTTCGTGAACTCATCAATTGGGACTAACAAGATCACATACTTCTTGACTTGTTTCAAAATGATGAAGATATCACTAAATTCTTGGGACTTTGAGACCACATCCTATTGGAGATCATAAATTTTTTGAAATAAATATTCATTCATCAACAAATTTTTGGGAGTAAGAAGAGTTATTTAATTAGAAATATATATATGCTTTAGTTAGGAATATGTATATGTATATGTGTATATGTGTATGCATATATATATATATATATCTGTGTGTGTGTGTGTGTGTGTGTGTGTGTGTGTGTGTATAATACCCTAGTGAAAACCTCTCTAAGGCACTATGGGCTAAAAATAATCAAAACAAGAAAATAAGGAAAAGTCTATTGGTAAAAACCTTTCTAAGGCATTCAAAGATGAGGAATTCAACCTTCCTCCTCACTAGCACAATTACAAAATGGATCCACATCACTTGTTGAACAATCCATTAATGTTAATATGAGTATAGAGGAAAATCCTAACATCAATAAAATAGTGGTTACTTGTGAGCTTGAGGGAAAAAGGCATTCTTACATCTTTATCAAAAGAATATTCAAAGATATTTTCTTGGTTTTATACTGATATTCTTCGATTAGATCCATCTCCTATGGTGCACCACTTTTTCATGCATCCCAATTATAAAACCTTAAAACAATAATGAATATGCATCCTAAATAAGCCTCGTTTTCAAAGAATATTTATAGAAGCTCATAGAGTTTTGATTTATTTGTGCAATTGAAATCTTTAAGTGGATCTTCCATTACCCTAAAATATGAATATATCCATCCACTACACCTCCAAAATATTATAACAAAATTATGAAGCATAAATAGTAGATATGGCAAAATGTGACAAATTCTAATAACTATATACAAACCAACCAAGATGATGTGGGATTTATTTGTTCCACCAAGGGTGCTACTACATCACTATGGTTTAGTTCCATTTATAAGCATAAAAAAATGAGCTTGAGAATTCTAAGTGTCAAGATATTAGTGGCCCAATGACTAGATAGCTAATAAAGACCTTGCAACTAAGTTAACCATATTTAATCCTATCACATGGTCATAAGTGTCATGATATACATTGTTATCATGGGAATTTAGGAATTGGTATGCATACTTGTCCTCTTACAACTACATGGAATAATATTATCTCCTCCTAAAGACATTCATTTAAAGCCCCTTCATTCAAAGGGGGAATTTCATTTGAAGCCATACAAAAATTTTTATGGTCAGCTCTACTTTTTGTTCGTACAAATATTTGTAACCCATTATTGTGGGTTCACCTGATGACATATAGTTGAAGTTAAAAAGAATTGATAACTCTTTAATAATGATGATCCCATGGTAGGAATAAGATGATGAATCATACAAATATAGTTATAAATGTTAAATTCAACTTTCTAAGAAGAAAAAATAAGGTCTTAGCCAAACTTATGAAAGTAAATAATAGCTATTGTATAACCATGTTGTGTTACTATAGATAATATGGATAAAATATTAGTTAGTATAATCATCTACAATTCAAAGTTTGATTCAGGATAAAACTAATAATTGATAATATAACTGTTATGCTAATGTAGATAGCAAGACTAAAAATTGTTCAAGACAAACATAAGAAAATAGGAAGTCATGGTGAGAAATAATAGACTTGGATGAGTACCTATATAATTAGGTATATGCCTAAATGAAGACAAATATAAGGAAAGGAAGAGATCCTCAAGCAATCGACCTAAATAAGGTTGCGAGACAAAAACCTATTCCCTTATTTTCTATCAAATACATATAGGCCAAGATATAATTGTATAAAGGAATCCACTCTAATATGTTTAATAATTCTATATATATGTGGTGTATAGACTAATGGTTGTATAGGATTATACTCGAGAGTCAACCTGAATAAAATAATTATTCAATATTACCTAAACCTTTGCAAAATATTAACCTATAATTGATCGAGGCATATAATTTAAACTCGAATAGTATGCAAACCTCAAATATAGTTTAATAGCACTAAACTCATATTCCCTTTTGTTTGTAGGCTTGCATAATCACCAAATAGCTCCTTATGTTTTGTAAAATTTTATGAGGTTGAATAACACTAACCAATATTCCTCATTATTACAAACCTACATGTAGTCAAATAATATGCAATTGGGTCACAATACTTGTAAGGAAAAAATTACCTTATTCTGCATGTTTGCATAGTGTAAGATAGTGAAGAATTTTTTAATATTTGGCAATGTTAGGCCTATGTATGGCTAGTATATAATACATAAACAATAATTTACACAATTTCTAATTCGATCTTACCATATGCATGCCATACATGGGTTCTTCATATAGACCCAAAATAATTTTGCTCACAGACCAATAATATAGTTGTCATCATTAAATTTATCTAGTCATAAGGAAGTGAGGCAATAATTCTTACAAGACTTTTTTGACAACCTTAATAAAAATAGATCCTATAGAAATTATCATCAATGATGAATATTCCTTATGTAATGAGAATTTGTGACATAAATAGTGAACACATTATAAGGAATTATACAAGAATTTAAGTACCCAAGAAGAGAATACAAATTTAAATAACAAGCGCAATAGCCAACAAGATGTTCCCAACTAGACAATAATCATCAAGGAATGATAACTCAAAGATTGTATAAGTACTACAATTGATATAAGGTATAATTCTACTAAAAAGTGATGAGTGAATGTGGAAGTTACATAAAAAAAGGAAAATAAATTATTATAAAAGGGAAAAATGAAGAGGTTTTAAGATATGTATTGATGGCTGGCTTGATAATGTTTAAATCCTATGGATATGGTTAAATATTTTTACATGGATATTTACTATGTGAATCTCATTTGATTATGGCTATTTTAATCTTTACGCATGTCTATCTATGACTATATAAGTACTATCAAAAAATTTAAGACGGAAAGTGACAAAACCTGTTTTGTAGGAAGGAAAATATTTAAATTCTTGTTTTATGCAAGAGGAGATAGTAAGAGCAAGTTAAAGAATATAATTTTGTAATTTTTAAAACTATTGCAATGTGTGGTGTTAAAGATTACTTGAATCAATTTTAAACTATTTGAATATAATTTATAACTAGTGTTGTAGTCACTTGCATAAATAAAATATTAGTAATCATCAAGAGATAATTCTTATCTACTTATAAAAATGGAACTTTTATTACTATCTCCTTGATATCATGACAAGTAATGACAAGCGAATTATTATCTCTAAGATCATGATATCCCTCTATTAACATATTATCATGATCCTAGTCTTTTAATTTGAAAGACTTGATGCACATGATTATGTATTAAAACCAAAGGTATAAAATTTGTTTATTTATATATAATATTTTCAAAATATTTTAGGCTTGGAGACTAAGTTAAGAGTTTAAATTTGAGGCCATGTAAATTAGGGGATTTCCTATCTAAGATAACTTTATTATCAAGGATCATAGCTTGAATCATGTATAATAGTAACTATCTTTCCAAATAATTCTTATTCAGGAATCAATCAAAAAATTTCCCTTAAAGTAATTTTGACTCCATATTGAATGATCTAGGTAGCACTATAATACTTATGAATTGTCCTAATAACTAATCTTAATCCTAAATCCAAAGTATCCAATCAAATATCAAGCTAGGAATGCTTAAATAACTCGTCTTGCTCCCCAATGGGATGTGGTCTCAAAGTCCCAATAATTTAGTGATAGATTCATCATTTTGAAAGAAGTCAAGAAGTATACGATCTTGTTAGTCCCAATTGACGAGTTCATGACATTGGATGTCAAGATTGATGGTAAGGATAGTATTATCATTGAAAATATTTGTGGAAGAAAGATCTTCATAGAGATTATAGAAGGAATTTTTTCAATGTTGAATGAAATTTCTTAAGAAATTATTGAACCATCACCAAGATCCTTAAAATGATCAACAAGGTACATGTACCCTAGGCTTTATGATTCTTCATTTTCATAAACTTGTATAGGTTATATAATCCCTTCTTCATGAATACCTAGTCCCTTTCCTTTATCATTCATGACTCAACACATCCTATTTGTGATGGGATATTTATTATTTTAAAAACACACTACAAGATCATCCTCATACAACTAAGATAATTTGATCTTTCAATATTTTTATTAGTAAGAAATTTTGATCTAATAAAAGAAGTTGTGCCAAACTAATATGATACTTGGTCCTTATTCATGATAAGAATGTCTAGATTTTAGGTGAAAAGAGTTTAACCATATAGAATGCATCTTAGATTTCATACTCATTCCAATCTTTTTCAAGGATCTTGAAATGAAATTTAGAAAGTCAAATTTTGGATGTGGATAGATAGTCATAGATCTAGGTTTGATCAATATTTTGTAATTTCAAAATTTGTAGGATTGTCAACTTTAAAGGCGGTTTTAGTAATGGGACAGTAATCACATTTATGGTATCATTCCTCCAACATTTTACAATATTAGAAGGTTGAGGATCACTAGGAGTTGTTACTTCTATGCCTAGATGAGGGAACTTGATGTATTGATGAAAGGTAGACAAACATCTTCCATAGCGAGGATCCATAGTTTGACAAGGATATTATATTAGAGATCAAGATCAATGACAAGTACACTAAGGGTGTGTAGCTATAAAATATTTTTTAATAGAGATGTGTTGTAATCAAAATTATATCATTTTAAAAATATATTTAATAATATTGTATGATCCATTGAATTATTGTAATGTGTTTTATTAAAATAAAATATATATGTGATCCAATTATTTTCATTAGAAAATATTCTTAACATATTTTATAAAAATATTAATATATAATTTTAAAATGATAAATATATATTTATATCATAATAAATCTTATATAAGAACTATTACAAGTTCATCTAAATATTATTCTAAATATTTTTTAATAATTATATCCAATTACCATACATTATCTTATTGTTATTAAGTCATTGTATAAATTGTAAAGAGCTTTCTTAAAAATCTTTACAAACAGAAAATATCTTTCAGAATTAATAGATTGTATATGGAACACAATTATTTAATATTTTTGTGATAATTTTATATTTTTAAACTCTTAACATAACTTTTATGTATATATTTAGAAACTTCGAAAAATAATAAATATGTACTAATTAGCAACCATTCATACTTATCAGCCATCCAATAAGAATGTTATTTACTTTTGCTATAATTAATTTTATATTAAAAAAATACAATTTTATCTGAATATTTAAAATTAAAATATCAATTATTTATTATGATACTTGTTTTCTATTTGATTCTGAGGATGAATGGACACTACCACTCTGCAATCAAGAAAAACAGTATAATGCTCTCATAGTACTCAAATTATTTAATTTATGAAATTATGATAAAACCAAGTAAATAAATGTGGCATAAACCTGTATAACTAGTTATTTATCAGCTCTTTTTATTGGATTGGTTTGGTGAGCTATGATCCAGCATTCATTGGTATGGCTTCTTCTCAGCATTTGAAAGTCTAACAGGGATCGTAGCATAAGCAAGTGAGCCCCCTTATACTCCAACAACAAGCTCCAGTACCGGAATTATCTAAAGTCTTTAGGTGAGTTGGATGCCGCTAATGAAGAGACACAGAATCATTTAGAAAAGAAAGCCAAAGAGAGATTCTTAATTTTTTAAACTAAAAATCCTTAGATGTGAATTAAACCGCAAGTCGTGATGAAATAATATTTCATCAAAAAGAGAAGATCGCATATTTACCCAATCGTAGTTCTTTAAATCTGCTTGCAGAACTGCCATTTTTCAAGCGGCCACTAATTACAAGCACACAGTAAGCAAGTTTCATTTTTGTCGGGAGTTTTATCTGCATCTTGTGCATAATTAGGAATGACTGGTCAGGGAAGAGGCGTTGCAGTGCTTTTGGTGTCGTTGATTGCAGTGATGAACCTTAAATGGACATCAGTGGAAGAGCATGCTTACACAGTAGAAGACAGCCAAGAAATGCGAGGGCAGAAGTACTATTGCTGCTCTTTAATAGATTGGGCGGCAGATGCAGCGGCAGCGGGAGATTGCAAATTCAAAATTGAATTTCAAACTTAACCCTCACGGTGATTGTCACTGTGGACGGTCAGAGATGCGCACGGATAACAGAACGGCAACGGAAAGTTAAGAGGGCCCACAAGCACCACCTAAGCGGTCAAAGGCTTAGTGTGTGATGTTTGCCTGGCCGTTTGACACGCTATGATGCTTGCTGGCAGCTCGGTTGCCTCTTTCTTCCCCGCAATTGAAACAGATCGCCAATAAAATCTGAAACGACCAGCAGGCTTCCCACAATAGCGGGCATGGTCAGAGCATGCACCACAATAATGCACCGCCCTTCAGAGGTAGAAACAGCCTCCAGAATAGCCTTGCATTGGAATCTTTTCAGAAAAAATAGGAGCCCCTACAGTATAGGAATGAATATTTCAGCTGGTGAAATTGGGGTGGGGCTAGAAATTGCCCCTACAGCTTAGGAGTTTTTTATGCCACTTGTCTCTCATCTAAAATTTTCAATTCTTATTAGAAAATAAAAATGAGAGAATTTTTATTTATTTATTATTTTTTATCAAAGCACTACAGTTCATTCCTTAAATTTTGGAGTTTAAAATTTTCCAGGAGCCCCTACAGTATAGGAATGAATATTTCAGCTGGTGAAATTGGGGTGGGGCTAGAAATTGCCCCTACAGCTTAGGAGTTTTTTATGCCACTTGTCTCTCATCTAAAATTTTCAATTCTTATTAGAAAATAAAAATGAGAGAATTTTTATTTATTTATTATTTTTTATCAAAGCACTACAGTTCATTCCTTAAATTTTGGAGTTTAAAATTTTAAGCAGAATTGCAAGATTAAATCCATGGGACCAAGAACTTTAAAATATTCCTAAAAAAGCTAAGCAGCATATGCTGAGATTTTTAAGGAAGCCCCCCTCCATGAGACTGTACCCTATTAAAAGATGTTAAAGATGGTGGATTTTGGCTCTACACCTTCTAATCGCACTTACTGGAAGTTTCTTAAGTCTTTTCAAGATATCCAAATTGTGAATATCCTGCAAGCATTGCAGTCCATGAGAGCAGATTTCTCTGAGTCAATTTGTTTGACATTTTATATGTGTCTATCCTTCCACTGGCAGGTTCTGACACCAACTGGAAACACCTTGGTAGGAGATTTGACTCTGAAAGTAGAGTCTGGTTCTAAACCTCGTATCACCGGTAAGTACCATGTAAAATGCTATGTTATCAGATTTTATTATTTTATAACTCTGGACATCAACTTTTCATTACTATTGGGCATGCTTTTGGCATTTGGTTACTGTTCTGCATACTTTGATCAAGCTCTTGCTTCAAATAATGCCATTGCGCCACTCATTGTTCATGGTAAATTGGGAAATTTTGTTTCCAAAGAAACTCCTTGAAATTTTCCCACTTGGATATCAATGCTACTTGTGGCAGTCACATTCATTCTTTGTAGGGTATTCATTGTACTTCAAATATTGACAAGCTTCCTCCTGAAGCAATCAAATCTCTTATTGATGGATACTGTGATGTTTCTGACAAAGGTAAAAGATTCCTCCTTTCAGAACAATTCAACATTTTATTTACCCTGTGCTACTTTCTTAGTTGCCTAGTTGACTACCTTACTGCACTACACCCATTGAAGTGCTGAGACAGAGTACCAAATCAAGTAGATGGCTGAAAAGAACAAGGTCCAACCTTGCAGTTCTCCTTATAGATCTCTTAGACTTGTTGTGCCGAAGGAACTAAGGTTTTCTAAATTGTGATTCTAGCTAATTGGTCTATGGTAATTGATCTTGTACCATGATTTTACATGTCTTTATTTACAAAATGTTTGAAATTAGTGTGTTAATTGAACATTTGAATTAGTGACCTTGTTCATAATTTTGTCTATGCTTCCACATTTTGCATTCTTCTTGGAATTTTCCTTTAGAGGATGTGCCCATTAGGGAAGCCATCCTAGATGTCATGGACGAGGAGGTGGAGGAGAGAGTGCAGGACTCTAAGGTAGCAGCATTGCAGGCGTAGCTTCAGGCTATATCGATACAGTTGCAGGAGTTGCAAGGACAAGTAGCTCAGCTGACTGTTGGTTGATATATGCCACACACAAGATGACATGCATGCTAGCGGTGATGGATTTGAAAGCCAAACTACAATCCAAACAGAATGTCAGTATTTTTTGAAGATTCTTGCTCTTTTATAGCATCTATGTTTTAAGTTCTTCTATGTTGTTGATGTCTTCCTTGAATTGTGATCCTTGGACATCATTATCTAACTCATATTCTGTTAGAAAATTATTATGAGCAAGAAATTTGACCACTTAAGTTAGTCTTTCAAGCTCAGCACAGAAAATTTAGGAATAAAGGATACTAATTTTGCTTCTGGACAATCTCAGCAGACTACTACCCAGGAAGGCTAGCTAAGGCCTTTGTTGTTGATCCTCCTTCAATGTTCAACTACCTTTGGAAGGTACCAAACATAAAAGATTTGTAGCTACTACAAGTCTTGCAGCTTCGTTAAGACATCCTTTTTGTTGAATATAAGCAATTTTGTAGCTGATAAAGTATGGTTGACCTTCTGTTAACTGCAGGGTGTCTGGCCTTTTGTGGACTTTGCAATAAATTTATATCTAGTCTCTTCTCGACACTATGATTCTCCTTTCATAATGACTGGATTTGCAAGAGCCTCATCCTTACGCCATGATTATGCTTCAAATTTGGGAAGCTCTTTCTACTTCTCATTTAAAGTGGCCTCAGAAAATGTCAAGCACCCTTCTCTTCATGGATTGGAAGTAGATCGATACCTAGCATACTCATTAGCGCCAACGTTGATTTCTCCATTAAATGTGATGCAAACTCCTGGTTCCTGCACACACACAGATCTGGAAACACAAGCAGGGAATAGCGAGAGGCAAGATATACACTCTGAAAAAGGCCAAACAGAAAATAAACCCAGATCTGGGCAGCGAACTCAACAGAGTAAACTCTTTATTAGTTTATCTAAGAGAAAACTACAGATCTCTTACATAGAAAAATGCACACAACCAAAACTCTTCAGCTCTACCCCTCATGCTAAAACTACCCCCCCAAAAGAAATCCAAACTATCCTTTTAAAAAGGATCAGTCAAAAACCATGGCTGCCCCACCAATAGCTGCCAGAAAGTGGCGAAGAAGGAAAGGTTAAAAATAGCAAACAAAACACCAAGGCAATAAGAGGTCTGCAGCGCCGTCAGCTCCTTAGCATCAGTTACGGGAATCTCCAGTCTGGTCATCCGTTACATTATCTTCCCCATCTTTGAAAGATTCTGAACCTCCTGGTTCAAAAGAGTCAATCTCCTGATTCTCAGGAGTCAGTTTGCACCATTCTCCCCTTCTTTTAAAATTTTGAACCTCCTAATTCAAAGTGCTGACTCCATAGCTTACCTTTCCACCAGGTTAGGTACTTCTGCATATTTTCACATAATTTTTTCCTAAGCTTCCAACTACTTGTTGGATCAAAAATTGTCCTTTTCAACCCTCTGGTTCTCCTCCTCTTTTCCTAACGAGTGGTCTTCCTCCACCAATATACACTATGGCTCTTTCCATGGTATGTCCAACCTTCTACCACACCTGCACATAAACTATTAAAGACAAAAATCAAATTAAGTGAATCAAAAATTCTCATAGGTGCTTCCTCCTTCAGGTCTTTACTCTCTCTCTCAATCATCCTCATTTCTCCTCCAAGAAAGAGATGATCTTCTTCTCTCTTCTCATCAATCACAGGATTCTTTAAACATCCCTCTAGCTGGTCCTTGTTGGCTGTGTCTTTCAAAACCAATAAAATGTCATCACATATGGGGCTCCCAAAGATCTCCATCTCTGTTGCAGTTTCTTCTCCTACGTGGACTACTTCCACTGCTGCAACATTTTGGGTCACCTCTTTCCATAGGCTGCACTCCTCTAAGACCAATAAGGCTTCATCACATATGGGGCTCCCAATGAGCTCTCTCTCTATTGCAGCTTTCTCTCTAAGGTGGACTGCTTCCACCGCTACAACATTTGGGGCCGCCTCTTGTGATAAACTGCATTCCTCTTCACTATAGTCTTTGAACTCTTCGCCTCTCTCATTATAATCCTCAATGTTTTCCCTTTCTTCAAGGTAACATAACTCAACATCTTCAGCTAATTCATTCTCTTCATCTTCTTCCCATTCATTCAACCTTCCATCCAATAAAAATTTTGCCAACTCATCTAGGGATTTAAGCTTTCCCCATTCCAAGAGTTCTATTCCTTGGCTAATTCTAAACTCGATGGCTTTCCTCTTAGAAAATTCTTCTTCAAAATGTGAATTTTTATTCCCATGCATCTTTTTCACCTTCTCACCATCCTTGAACACTTTTGCTTCAGCTTTCTTCTTCTTTGTCTTCTTCTTATTGCATGCCTCGTATTCCTCCAACATGCACCATAACTCATCTAACTTAGATTCTAACTTTTGCAACTCTTTTTGCTGGTCTTTGATTTGTTTTTGCCTTTGCCTTATTTTGTCTTCCACCCTGATTATCCTCTTTCTCACATTATGACACAACTCCATATTGTCCATCCACCATATCTCATCTAATGCAAACTCTAATTTTTGTAGCTCCTTTCCTTGGTCTTCAGTTTGCTTTTGTCTTTGTCTTTGTCTTATTTTTTCTTCCAACTTTATTATTCTCTTTATTACTTTATAATCTAACTCCATATTTGACTTCACAGCCAAAGCTCAAACAAAACTACTATCCCTCCTAATTGAATAATGCTTCCACGGTCTAGGCCCTCCTAACCATTTGCAACTATACCTGTAAGTGTCCATACTTCTCCCTTCTAACCTCAAAAAAAAATTACAAACTTATGAAAGCCAAAATAGAGCTCTTATAGCATTGCCTTACACAACCTTCATGCCAACGTCCTCTCTCATGGATCGATTTGCTCTGATACCAAAACTGATGCAAACTCTTGGTTCCTGCACACACACAGATCTAGAAACACAAGCAGGGAATAGCGAGAGGCAAGATATACACTCTGAAAAGGGCCAAACAGAAAATAAACCCAGATCTGGGCAGCGGAACTCAACAGAGTAAACTCTTTATTAATTTATCTAAGAGAAAACTACAGATCTCTTACATAGAAAAATGCACACAACCAAAACTCTTCAGCTCTGCCCCTCACGCTAAAACTACCCCCCCAAAAGAAATCCAAACTATCCTTTTAAAAAGGATCAGTCAAAAACCATGGCTGCCCCACCAATAGCTGCCAGAAAGTGGCAGAGAAGGAAAGGTTAAAAATAGCAAACAAAACGCCAAGGCAATAAGAGGTCTGCAGCGCCGTCAGCTCCTTAGCATCAGTTACGGGAATCTCCAGTCTGGTCATCCGTTACATTATCTTCCCCGTCTTTGAAAGATTCTGAACCTCCTGGTTCAAAAGAGTCAATCTCCTGATTCTCAGGAGTCAGTTTGCACCAAAATGCAAGGCCATTTTCTTTTGCATCACCAGCCACTAGCAGATACAATACCAATGGTAAAAGATTTGGGGAATTTCAGAGCTTTAGATTTGAAGGTACCAAAAGCATAAATAACTCAACACCCACACAAAATATTACCACTCCAAGCAGATATGACCTACCAACTAAACCATCAATATTTTCTCCAAGGGAGGGCATCGCCTCATTTTTCAGTGGATTCAAGAAAGACAGTCAACAAAGTGAAACTTACAGAAAAGATAAAAAATCTAGATCACTTTCAACCATACTTGAAATATTACAGGCTGCCTTACAATGAAGTTGCATACAGATCAATGATGAAACCTCCACTTGGTGGGCTTGCATCCATTGTTTCTCCTGAACTAAAGAGAGGACCTAGCTTTGACCTCAGGCGAGGTTTGAATTATTAGAAAATTGAATTGCTTGGGAATTTGAAAAATCATCTGCAAACCAGTTGCAACAACTCATCATGCTAGAACATCCCAAGATATTAGTTCTCTTTAACAGATATTTTCTGATTTCTTACCATGCATTCTTCTTTATTTCCACCTTTGTATCCACACAAATAAAATATTGTTTATTGTTGCTTGGGTTTGTAGCTTTAAAATCAGTAACAAAAAACCTTACATTGTTTGTCCTCCCTGTTTATTAGTGAAAGTATTTGAAAGTTTACATAATCTGAGGGTTTGCAGGAAGGGCCATTGAACAAGCATTTTTGCCTGCAACATTTTATTTTTATAATACACAATGTGAGCTCAAGGACTGTTGATATATTTTGACTCAAAAGGACAATTGATCTTTTGAATGCTTTTACATGTCTTCGTTTACAAGATGTCTGAAATTTGTTGAATTTGCCATTCTTAAAGATTCACAGACTGTTTGATTCAAGCAATGCCAAAAATCATGAAACACGGCTCAACAAACCCAGCAAATTCCCAAACACCCAATATTGCTTAAGGCAGGGGCTCCAGCTGGTGCACAGCTCTTGTTTCATATATGGGCATTACATGAAGTGGGCCATTCTTATTAATTATCCCTGGTGATATTTTGTGTCATGTTATTTACATGTTTGGCCTTCTTGCTCGTCAATTGTAATAGTGAATTATAGAACCAAGATCAAAAATCCTTTTATAGAACTTTGGTTTGAATATATTCCATTATTATATTTTATTGATCTTCATAATTTGTATATATTTTTCTTGAAATATCAATTGAAAGGTTAGGCAAGGGTGACCATCAAATTCTAGGATTATTGTACATGTTCTCCTAATTAGAATGAATTGGTTGAATAATGAGCTATATATTTTTATATGAATTAAAATATGTTTGTAATAAAAGCTGTTACAATTTATGATAGAAATAAAATTATTTAGCAACAATTTGAATGCATGTATGCAATTTAAAAAGGTGTATATAATTTATTTTTAAATTTATTATTTAGCAACAGTTTGAATGCATGTATGTAATTTAAAAAAGTGTATATAATTTATTTTTAAATTTTGATTTTGATTTTTTTAGTCATGTTGATAGATATATTACTTTGTTCTTAAATTTAATTTGATGAGTTTTTTACTTTGTGTTTTTGAAGATAAGTTTCCAGATGGAAAAAGAGCATGTATTTTACTTGGCATCGAGTTTTGGGGTCCATGTGTTGAGATGTGGATATATAGTTGAAGGATTTTGATATTAGGTCTTATGTCGTGCTAACCTAATGTGTTTGAAGGTAAGTGAAGGTTAAATAAGTGTTGTCGTCTTAAATGTGGGATTAATTATAGGTCCATGTTGAGCTATTTCAATTTGTTTTGAGATATGAATTGTGGTGCATAGTGTGGATGAAATGTTTTGATCCGATAAGTTACAATTTGATTGTTAAAATCTAATCAGGCCGACCTAATTGATGTTAGAGTTTATGCACATATATATATATGTTGGATCTTTTTGGTGTTTTGATGGATGATATGAATATAGGATGTGTAATGTGAAGATTCTACATGTGAATATTATCAAAGCAGTGTGAATTTAAGTTGTGAATGTTCGAGTTGAAGAATATAATGATGAAAATGTAGAGAAAGTCAGAGTTAGATCTCAATCAGATTGAAATGTGTAAATTTAGTTTATTGAGCTTCATTGGAATTGTATTTTATGCATATGATAGATGCAATTGTAACAATTAAAAATAGGTTGTGAGCCATCGTCTCTCTTCTATCTTTTTTTGTGGACATTGAGTCCACTTAGACATTGAGTCCACTTGTAATGGGCACTTCTATAAATATATTATAACTGGTTATAATATATTGTGAGCTAACCCTCACCATTTTTTTTTTCATTTTGAGTTTTCCACATAAAAACACTGGTGTTTATGTGTTATGTGATGTTGATGTTTCATGCTTTCTTTCCTTATTGCAATTGAATATGTTTTGGTGATTGGATGTTTAATGCTTCAATGGTTTAAGGGAATACCAATGCAACCCCCCTCAAATTATTTCTTGTTGAGAAATGTGACTCAAATTTATTGGCTTAATCGAATTCCTGGACCAATTGTGTTTTCCTCCTTTATCGGCCTGAGTCAAGTCATTGTTTTTCAAGTTTTTTGAAGTCACTAGGTTCTAAAGTTTCATAATCTCCCAACTTAGCGACTTTGAAGCAAAGGCTACATCCCTTTTGTTGGCATGTCACGGCTTTTGAGAACTTTGCAACCTCCGACATGAGGTTCATAAGTTTGGGTTTTGAGCGATAGTGTGATTTCCTTGTTGTTGTGGGTTTCAGGAATTTCCTAACCTTTGACTGAAGGTTCTAAAGTTTAGATTTCTCCCTACTTGGTGATCCCTTTGGTGTCAGTGAGACATGGCGTGATCGACAGGACTTCAGAAGATGTCTCCTCGACATTCTAGTTGAAGGCTTGTTTGTTCCTATCAATGAGACTTCCGGATCTCGCTGTGAGTTGGTGAAAAGTATCTTTGACATGCAAGTGGAAGTTTGGGACTCAGTGCCATAGTGACTTTAGGGTGTCACCGAGACTTTGGTGAAAGTCTCTTTGACATGCATGTCTCTTTGATGGACTAGCAATATAGTGAGCTGCAAGACCTTGTCAATGTGACATTAGGTGCTCAAGGAGAGATGGTCAAGTGTCTCTTTGAAACTTCGATGACTGAATGGTTTGACAAACTGGATGCTTGTCAATGTGACGATGTGATGATGAGAGTTCGGTGTGAGATTGTCTAATGTCTCTTTGACACTTGGTAACTGAATTCTTGGTGAGTTTGATGGAGTAGTGACTTGCATGGTGATAAAGACTTGTCAGTGGGAGTCTGTAAGATGTCACAACGATAGCCTAATGTGTAGCATTAGATCCTCATCGGTGAGAAGTTGTGTTTTCGGCGAGACATTGAAGCTTGTCTCATTGACAAGAAGATAGAATGATGCAGTGGTGAACTCACTTATCACTAGGATAGTGCTTCATCAATAGGACTTCGATGGTGGTCTCCCTAATACAACGATGGCTAACTCAGTGACCTGTATAGAATGTCTCAGTGGGACCCAATGATGATTAGCTGGAAAGTGATGATTGGTTGTTCGTCTATTGTGGTTAGGGTTTCTTGGAACAATTAAGGGCAGAATGAGAATGTTGTTATGGATGCAATGAAGAATGTGAACCTCAGAGGTTGTAGGGTTGGGCTAGTCAAGAGGCTGGCTAGGAGAGGTGGTTGCCAGATTGGGTATGAGGCTGGGTAGCCGAGAGAGAGAGATGAATCTCACAAGAGGTGAAGGCTATGTGGTTGTATGACAGAGAGGCCGAGAGGCCAGTAGTCAAGCCATGTGGTTATGTAGCTAAATGAGATGTCTCTCACTAAGGGAGGTGATCGATATGGGTCATCCTATCGGATATTCTCCAAGATGGAACAAGATGTAAACTCTATAAAGGTTGTGAGCCCAATATTGTATTTGTAATTGTACTTTGTTGTTGAATAATACAATGGCAATTTGGCCTTTTGGAGTGTGGGGATTTTTACTCGAAAGGGTTTTCCCCACTTAAATATGTGTGTTCATTTATGTTTGTCTTTCATGTTGGTTGATTCTACAAATTTGAATTTATGAATAGTGTTGAATCTAGTTAATTCTACATGCTCTTTTCTCAGAAGTGTTAATGTGGGAAATCAACTATGCCTGTTTGCGCTTTATGGCACAGTAGTTGTCTTTGAGGCCCAATATGAAGGAATTAAAATCTCCAAAGGCATTGTTTTTCTTAGATGTTTCTATCTGAGATGACCCAATTTCCCTTACAAGTGGTATCAGAGCCATCTTCTAGGATGTGTTTCTTCCTAGTGTGTTGTTGGTTCTGGCTATTCCTTCTTAGTTTGTCAGGCTTGAGGAAATTTGGAGGAATCAATAGATGTATTGATCTTTTGGTGAGTAAAAGTCCTTGCTCTTTTGAGACAACACGCAACGTGAAAGACATTGAAGATGGAGAAACTGGAGTTGATCATATTGTAATGATGTGGTATGAGGCTCTTGCTTGACAACAAATAATCCTAATGCAAAGGGTGTGAGTTTATGCTTATGGTTGTGTTGTAGCATAGTGTGGTTCATACTAGGTGTCTGTGTGAGGCTCCTAATGGTATGAAAATGCTTGGGTTGTTATTCAACCATGGAGTACTATGCTTGTGTTGGGTGCTTTGACCTGGTATTGCAGGCTTATTGAGATGCGTGGGTTGACATTAAAAGATTTCTTAGTCTGTCAGGCTTGAGGAAATCTGGAGGAATCGACAGATGTATTGATCTTTTGGTGAGTAAAAGTCCTTGCTCTTTTGAGACAACACGCAGTGTGAAAGACATTGAAGATGGAGAAACTAGAGTTGATCATATTGTAATGATGTGGTCTAAGGCTCCTGCTTGGTAGTGAATGATCCTAATTCAAAGGGTGTGAGTTTATGCTTATGGTTGTGTTGCAGCAGTGTGGTTCATACTGGGTGTCTGTGTGAGAGGCTCCTGATGGTATGGAGATGCTTGGGTTGTTATTCAGCCATAGAGTATTGTGCTTGTGCTAGGTGCTTTGACCTAGTATTGAAGGTGTTGTTCTTTGTTACCCTAATTGCATGTAGACTATGAAGTTGATCTTTGGGTGGTTTGAAAACTTTTGAATAGCCTAGAGGTAAAAGCACAAAGTTGTGTCACATTTTATAAAGGAAATGACCACTGCTTATCTAATTTTTAAACTTGAATCACTAAAAAGTGGCACATATGTTTTGAATTTTGAAATGATGTAAACTAGTAAAATATGTATTTTTTAGTATATCTTATGTTTGTATTTTTAAAAAAAATTTAAAAATTATTTTAAACTAGTTTTTAATAAATCAAAACTATAATTTAGTTGATAAAATGCTGAAAAATGAAGTTGCATGGGACATCAAACTTTTTATAGTAATTTTTTTTGGTCTTTCAATTTTTTGTGTATTTATAAATTGAAATTTTAGTGCATGGATATATTTTTTCCCAATTTTGATAAATATATATTTTTCAATAAATATTAAAATGTGCATGAATCAAAAAATAGTTGTTTTCATCGAACGCCAACTTTCATATTGAATATTTATCTAAAATGGAAAAAAAATATACCATCTTAAAATAGATTCTTTTATCTAGTACATCATATTTTTTTCTATTTTTTTAATAAGTTTTAGTATTTTTCCTTGGCATAGTAATCAACCTAATATTTTTGAAAACTAAACTTATGGATGTACAAAAGGGTATTTTTATATATTTTTTAAAATGTTATTTACATTAGTAGAGTTATTGAAACTTCGAGATTTTCAAATAATTTTATTTTTCTGGTAAATTGGATTCAAAGTGGTGCTCCATATATTTTTAGCCAACAATTTTAGTTGAAAAAGTTGTGGAAGTATCTAACTTAGCTAGAATGAATCTTACTAGATCATATGTTTGACCAAAATTGTTTTTTTGTTAGAAATACTTAAATTCAGTTGTGTTGATAAGTTGGTTGAAAGTGATACAACTTTGTGCTTTTACCCTTAGCTCTCTCGTATGCATGTGCATGCTAGTGGTTTTGGAATTGGTATGGAGTTCTTGAATTCATGCTTCCTTTTAAGGATGGTTTGTACTTGCATGGCTCTATGATTTTGCAGGTTTTACACGGTCAAGCAAAACTTGGGTTATGTGGAACTATTATTAAGCTATTTTCTAGAACCCTGGCTTTTGGGGTGTGACTAAATGAGATAGATGTGGTTCAACATGTTTTGAGGAGGTGTGATGTCTTCTCTGCATGGGAGTGTTGGTACATGATTAGTAACTCAACATTTCCTATGGTGTTGCTTGGTGGTTTCCTAGAATATGGTGCTAGAGTTGTGGACGTGATTAGCGAATTGGATCTGAGCTTGATCTGGTGTTTGAGTCAAGATGTCTACGTTGTTATTCTCTTTGAAATATTAGTTTTGTAGTTTCTAGTGCAATGATGGATTTGCATGCTTCATTGATTGAATCTACAAGTTGAGCAATGTTGTGGGATGTCTTTACCTACATTTTTACTGTGGGACAACTTGAAAGTGGACTATCAATATCCATGAGGTTTGATTCTATGTTGGTGTAGATATGTTAGTTTTCCTTGTCTCTAGTCACTTGTGCATTGGCGTGGTTGCTTGTGGATGAGAGGAACAATGGTGTTGAGTACTTGAATAATTGACTATGGGAACCTATAGCATGTGTATCATGATGTCATGAAGAGTTTGATACATGTTTTAGTGTAAGCTTTTGACAGTGTTGGTTATGTTTTCTTGGTTTATAGATCTTGGTGTTGTTTGGCATTATTGTCAAATAGACATGTTGTTGATTAGACCTAGAGGTTTTTCAAATTAACAGATGTTTGTTCATGATGCTTAGAAAGCTTGGGTGTCACGGTTTAGTGGGAGCTTTAGCAGTGACTATGGATTAATCACTTGGTGGTAAATGGTCTTCTCTAGTGTTGGAAATGTTACTAGGAGGAATTCTTAGATCTTGTTGCTGTAGAAGAGTTCTTTCACATTTGCATGGACACTATTTGAAGATGTGCAACATCTCGGAACCATGGAGGATTCCTGGAGTCTTTGGCTGAGGTGTTGGCGGTGCTTGACAAGTGATGTTGGTTTAGAGTTTGTTTGTTTCATGTCATGATAAACTCTTGTTTGCACATTAAATTTTTGGCATGATGCATTTCTCTTGAGATCATGGTATGTTCGCCTGGAGCATGGGATCTCCTAAAGGGGATGGTAAGATCATGGTGTCATGATAAGTTCCTAATTCAGATGATTGGAGCTTTTGACAGTGGTCTGGTAATTCTTTGTGTTTTGGGTGCATTGATCATATGCTCGAGAACTTTACCATGGTGCAGTGATGCATTTGGAGTTTAGCATAAGATGATCAGTTGTATGTGCTCATGGATACATGTAGAATAAGGTGAGGCTATATTTCTCTTATGAGAGAAGTGTTGATGGTTACTCTTGATGAGATTTCAATAAAAATTCTGAGGATCCTTACACCTTGGTTGGACATGAGTTCAACAAAGACCAATGAGGAGATTGCTCTTAGATGAGTCATGGTGGCTTTTATATCTTGGTGGAGCATTCTCATTCCCCACTCTTGGTCTACTCGGTAGTGAAGTCTATCTAAGAGGTATCTTCCCATTGTATCTTTCAAATGTGTTTTATGCTTTCTTTCATGATATGGATCTTGAACAACTGTTTAATGGTTTTGGAGGATTCATAGTAGAAGATGGACAACATGCTAGTCTCCTTGTGAATTTGAGTTGATAAGAACAATTAGAAGATGCTTTATGGGTGTGTTTTCCTAAGATGGAAAATGAAGTAGTTTGATCTTCTTTGAGACACTTACATCTATATGTTGTGTTTGATCTCTTGGGGTTGAACGGGTTTGGATCATGTTGTTATAGCTCTTCACTTGGGGTTGTGAAGGAGATCTTACTTGACATATTTGACATTTAGAGGTGTATGTAGAAGGATTTTCTACAGGTATATGATGTGCAGACTTTTCTCTCTGTGGTATTGGTTATGGAGACTTGTGGTGAGGGTTGTATAGGTTGTGCATATCATTATGTATGGTTCTTTGAAACTACATGTTTACACTCTCTATGTTATGCTTTTGGTAGACTCAGTATGCCTTTGATCTTTCAAATTTAGCATTACCCATGCAGTGGGAGTTTCTGGTTGTGCTTTATCTTCTTCAACTGGTTGGCACATGGAGCTTTCATTTGTAGTTGATGGGCTGGCTATGAAGGTGGCATGAGTTTGTTGATGTGGATACCTTGAAGGTATGTGTGATTGGATAGATTAGCACTTGCTATGTGTGCTATTTTCAGTCGTGTGGGTTGACCAATTGGATGGGAGTAGTTAGTTTTTTGGTTGTTGTTCTAGCTAATGTTATATCTTGTTTCTAGAGAATGACTTCACGATTGTGTTCATGATTGAGGGCTTTGAAGTTGATGTTGTGTTGCTTTTATATAGCTTGTGAGCATAGTGGAGTGGTGGCAGTGTTGAAACCCTTGTTGTCTGTAGGATCTGATGCTTGTGTACTTGAGACTGGTGCATATATCCCTTGGCTCATTCCTTTTTTCTTGTGGTGGATGGTTGGAACTATTTCCTGAGTTGGTGGTGGACATCTTGGATGTTGTTGTAGGTGCCTTTGTTGGAGTGTAGAAGCATTGTTTAAGATTCTTGATTTTTCTTTGGAAGGAGCTAGTAAGTTCTTCGTCAAGTGGGAGAATGTTGAGAAATGTGACTCAAATTTATTGGCTTAATCAACTTCCTAGAGTAGTTGTGTTTTCCTCCCTCATCGGCCTAAGTTAAGTCATTGTTTTTCAAGTTTTTCTAACTAAAGCCACGGGGTTCTAAAGTTTCATAACCTCCTAACTTAACAACTTTGAAGCGAAGGCTACGTCCCTTTGTTGTCAACATGTCACGGCTTTTGAGAACTTCGCAACCTCCAACATAAGGTTCAAAAGTTTTGGTTTTGAGCTATAGTGTGATCTCCTTGTTGTCATGGGTTTAAGAAATTTCCTAACCTCTGAATGAAGATTTTGAAGTTCATATTTCTCCTGACATGGCGATCCCTTTGGTGCCGACAAGACATGGCGTGATTGAAAAGACTTCATAAGATGTCTCCTCAACATTTTGGTTGAAGGCTTGTTTGTTCCTATCAATGAGACTTTGGGATGTCATTGTGAGTTGGTGAAAAGTCTCTTCGACATGAAGGTGGAAGTTTGGGACTTGGTCTCGATGTGACTTTAGGGTGTCGCCAAGACTTTGGTGAAAGTCTCTTTGATGGATCAACGATATAGTGAGCTGCAAGACCTTGTCAATGTGACATCAAATGCTTGAGGAGAGATGGTCAAATGTCTCTTTGACACTCTGATGACTAAATGGTTGGAAAACTAGATGCTTATTGATGTGACAATACGAGTTCAGTGTGAGATTGTCTGATGTCTCCTCAACACCCGGTAACTAAAGTCTTGGTAAGTCTGATGGAGCAGTGATTTGCATGGTGGTAAAGACTTTTCAGTGGGAGATGACATCATCGGTGGGAGTCTGTAAGATGTCACAACAATAGTCCTCATCTGTGAGAAGTTGTTTCTTCAGTGAGACACTGAAGCTTGTCTCACTAACAAAATGATGGAATAATGCAATGGTGAGCTCACTTGTCATTGGGATAGTGCTTCATTGATAGGACTCAGATGGTGGTCTCCCTGATATAATGATGGCTGACTTGGTGACCTGTATAGAATGTCTCAGTGGGACCCGATTGATGATTAGTTGGAAAGTGATGATTGTTTATTCAACTGTTGCGGTTAGGGTGTCCTAGAACGATTAAGGGAAAAATGAGAATGTTTTTGTGGATGTGGCAAAGAATGTGAACCTCAGAGGCCGTAGGGTTGAGCTGGCTAAGAGACTGGCTGGGAGAGGTGGTTGTTAAACTGGTCATGAGGCTAGGTAGCTGAGATAGAGATATGAATCTCACAGGAGGTGAAGGCTATGCGGCTGTATGATAGAGAGGTCGAGAGGCCAATAGTTGAGCTGTGTGGCTGCATAGCTAAATGAGATGTCTCTCACTGAGGGAGGTGATTGATATGGGTTATATTGCTTAATATTCTCCAAAATGGAACAAGATGTAAACTCTATAAAGGTTGTGAGCTTGATATTGTATTTGTAACTATACTTTGTTGCTGAATAATACAATGGTGATCTAGGCTTTTGGAGTGTGGGGTTTTTTACCTGAAAGGTTTTTCCCCATGGAAATCTATGTGTCCATTTATGTTTGTCTTTCATGTTGGTTGATTCTACAAATTTGAATCTATGTATAGTGTTGAATCTGGTTAATTCTACATGTGCTTTTCTTAGAAGGGTTAATGTGGGAAATCAATTGTGCATGTTTCTGCTTTATGGCATAGTAGTTGTTGCTTTGAGGCAATATGAAGGAATTAAAATCTTTGAAGGGGGTGATCCCACAATATTGGTTTACAATTTTTGGCCAAACTAGACACTGAAATAATTTTTTCTAACTAAATCTTCACTTTTAAGCACCTATAGTGGCTAAACCGTGAGGAATTTGGAGATGATGCAAACTAGTGATTTGTGACATTTTGTTTGTAGATTCTAAATATATTTTTTTCAAAATTTTTGGAATCAGATTGCACTTCTTTTTCCATCTCCTTCAAAAACTAGTTTTTTTAGTAAACACCATTTTTAAGGAGCGACACTCATTGTATACAACATAAGTTTTTTTCCATGCAGGATAAAATTCTAATTTTTTCAAATTTAGATTTGTAACTATGATATCTAGTGCTTCCAATTGGTTTCATAGTGTTTTATTGAATATTTTCTCCTTAATAAAGTTTCAAAGTCAAACTAATTACAATTCAGACATAGGCAGACCATATACAATGTAACTTTTTTTGTATGTATCAAAATTTTTTGTTGGATTTTAAGACTTCAACATTCTGTGACTCCATTTTTTTTTATTTTTTGATAATCTGCTATTTTTCCACATGCAGAACGAAGAGCTTGATTTTTTGGTGAAAAATCTATGTTTAATCAAATTAAAAAAACAAATACATAATAAAACCAAAACATTTTAAAAATTATATTCATTGGATAGTCCGTTCTGAGGACTACTATCATCTAGTTGGGTTTGTGAAGTCTCCTCCATTGTCATCCCTCAACCTAAAGTTTGAAGGGAAAATTATGGGAATTTTTTTTATGCAGGGTGAGAAGGTGGGAAAAGGGGGGTTCGAGTGAACCAAAGGGGGTTCACTTGAAGCTTGATTCAAGCAAACCACCTTTCCACAAAGGTTTTCTTTCTTTTTTTCCCGGGAATGGTGAGACCCTACATTTAATGGGTTCGCTTGAACCAGGGTTCTAGCAAACCCCCTTTGGGTTCGCTTGAGCCAGGGTTCTAGCAAACCCCCTTTGGGTTCGCTTGAACCAAAAGTTCGTTCGAACCCCCAAAAACCAATTTTTTTGCATGGGGTTATTTTTTGCAAATTTTCCTTCCTCACTAGAATTGTAAACCATTTTTGTGGGTTTACCCAAGGCACTGTTGTTCTTAGATGTTTCTATATGAGATTACCCAATTTACCTTATATTTTGGTTGTTTAAAAATTGGTATTAGAGCTTGGTTCCTTGGACGGAGCTTATCGGCTTTGGGAAGGTATTGGAAGTTGAACACAAGGCTAATAGAAAGTTTCCTATTCTTTTGGAAGAGATTCCAATAGTTGGATTCATAAAAGAAGATTGCATGCTTGAAAAAGATGGAGAACTCAAAGTTTCCCTTGAAGACCTTCAAAATATTGAAGATGAAAACAAAGACCTAAAAGAGAATATCAAAGAAGCAAATGAATGCATCAAAAAATTGAGAGAGAAAATCAAGAAGTTCAGACAAAGGCATAAGGAAGTTAGTGAGCAATTGAAAAAATCAAATGAATTGTA